>VDFB02073876.1:0-90606 GCA_007258455.2 Sequoia sempervirens
TTATTTCATGTATCTCCTAAGTCCATGGAAAGTGTTCCCCAACACTAGGATTAGAAAGAGATTAAATTCAAATGAAATGAATATGTTAATTGACATTTGTGATTAATTCTAAATGATAGGAATATGTGGGGACACCCAAGAAGAGCTCCTACAAAATAGGAGCACATGGGGTGCCCACATGGAAGGTGGAACTCACCTTGAGTTAAGTTAACTTTTTGGAGAAAGATAACACTTCAGTAATGCATGTAAAGATCCTAGAAGTTAGGAATTGGTATTTATATGAGTGGAGTTCAGTTCAGTATCAGTATCAGTTCAGTTTAGTTTAGTTTAGTTCAATTCAGTTATGGTTCAATTATTTGTAGTTGCATGTAGTTAGTTTGAATTGCATGTTAGTTGACTTTAGTTGACTTGAGTTGCATGCTAATGACTTGAGTTGTATGAAAGATAATAGGTGACTACATTCAGTTAAGTGGGGATGATCAATCATGCATCGTGTTTGCATGAATTGATGGAGAGATATGTTTTAGCTAACAAAGATTGACTTGGACCCACCTTGGGCGCCCAAGTTGGCATCTTGGAGTTAACACTTTTGCATGATAAGATATTTGATAAGGCTGAGTTAAGTGGGCCCATTCTTGGGCGCCAACTTTGAGGAGAAGCTTGGAAGATATCTTCCTAATCAACGTTGAGTTAGGACTTTAGTTTTGTATGCCCAAATTGATGGACTTTGTTTGACATTGTTTTTCATGGAAGAACTCTACTTGCAAAGAATAGGCGTAGGTTTTGTGAGATAAGCTTTGTGCTTTGTAATTGTAAACTCTTTGGAGTTTACAAGGCTCATTATTGTCTATAAATTGCAACAAGTTGAAGAGAGTTTTATCAGATTTTATTGCAAGTTGTGAAGAAGAATTGTTGAAGGCAAAAGAAGCATCTCAAGCAAGGATTGATAAAGAATTATTGTAATCTTGTTCTAAGGTTAAATAATACAAGCACTATTGATTTTGGTGGTGGAGTTTTTTCCTGAAAGGGTTTCTCCACAGTATATGTTGTGTCACTTCTATCTTCTGGTCTTATTCTTCTACAATCTTCTATCTACTTCTACAAATGGTAAAATGAATCTAAACAGATAATCGTCCACAAAGAAATTGTAACAAAGAACACTTATCTCATAGTTTTACAAAGTATTAAGCTACAATTTCACCTTCATTTTCAACATTTGGTATCAGAGTTAACAGTTGAGGTAGAGTTTGGGATGCCTTTCTCTTAAAAGTTTGAAACTTTTTTGGTTGTAGTGGGAGCTTTTACTATTGTGTTATTGTTGATTTTGGAAAATAAGTTTGTTACAATGAGTTTTAATTCTCATTTAGATATTGAAAGATTCAATGGATCTAATTATGAGATGTGGAAACTAAAAATGGAGGATCTCCTTGAAGAGAGAGATCAGTGATTAGTTATTGGTAATGAGACAAAGTCACCTACAATGATCTCAGATGAGGATTGGGCTAAGCTTGATAAGAAGGCAAGAGGGATCATAAGATTATGTCTTATTGATGTTGTTCTCTTGAGTGTTTCAAAAGAAACTACTGCATATAAGTTGTGGAAGAGAATAGGTGATATATGTCAAACCAAAAGTCTTACTAATAAGTTGTATCTGAAAAGGCAATTGTATTCTTTAAAGATGAAAGATGGTGATTCTGTTGCAAATCCTTTGAATGCTTTTAATTTGATTCTAAGTCAGTTAGCATCTTTAGATGTAAAGCTAGAAGATGAAGATAAATGCATTTTGTTACTTTGTTCTTTACTAGAATCTTGGGAGAATCTAATTGTTTTTATTAGTGGTAGTGGTGCAGATCCAAAGATGGACAATATAATTCCTACTCTCCTATCAGAGGAGATGAGGGGGAAGTCTAAAACGAAAAATCCAAGATGCCTTGTTTGTAAAAGGTGGGCCTCAGAAAAAGGAACCTAAGGGAGACAAGGAAGGAAAGGGTAAGTCTGAAGGACAGAGTAAGGTAAAGTGTTAGAACTATGGGAAATCGAGACATGTGAAGGATTGTAAGAATAAGAAAAAGAGTTATGATTCTTCTACAGAGGAATCCTCGGATGATGGTAATCATGCATTGATCATTTCATGTAAAAATGTTAGTGATGACTCTTTGCTTGATGTTAAAGACTGATCTTCATGAAGAGGATGGTAGTCTTTGATGCCATGTGTAGCTCGTACCACGGTTCAATGGGAGTTGTTGGCAATGACGTGGATGCATCATTGGTAAGGTTATCTTCATGTGATTGGGGATATGTTTTTTCTTGGTTTAGAGTGGTTTCTATTATGTCATGGTTTACTCTTGATATGCATTTAGAGTTTGGCATGGTACTTGTTCTCTTGAGACTGGGATGTTTATGTATGTTATGATGCATGTGATCTCCTTGGAGGAGATGGTTAGATCATGTTGTCATGTTTATGTTCTTGATGCATGATTGGAGATTTGACATTGATCTTGTGTAGTTCTCTTATGTATTGGGTACATTAATAATTTGCTTGATTACTTCATGATAGTGCTATGTTGCATTTGGAGTTTGGCATGGATTGGTTGGTTACAGGTCCACATGGATACTTGGAGAAATAGGTGAGGCTTGAGTTCTCTTATGGTAAGAGATATATGTTGGAATGGTTACTTGTAAGAAAAGATTTTTCAACAATAAAGACCAAGAAGCCTACACCTTGGTTGGACGTGAGTTCAACACAATCGGCGGTTTCACATGTCTCCAAAGAGGCAGTTTGGTTACAGAGACTTGGGAAAGGTATTGGTTTTAATTGCAAGTAAGTTAAACTTGAATGTGATAGTCAAAATGATATTTGTTTAGCCAGAAATCCTATGTATCATGCTCGTACTAAGCATGTTGATGTTCAGTATCACTTTGTGCAAGAAGTGGTTGAGAGTGGGAAGGTATTAATTGAGAAAGTTGACACTTTGATTAATGTTGCAAATTATCTTATGAAACCAGTTCCTACAGATAAGTTCTCTTGGTTTTGAGTATTAATCATTTGCTTGGAGCTTCATGACTATGCAAGTTGCATTTGAAGTTGGCATGGATTGATTAGTTGGTCTAGGAAGGCCACTGGCCTTGAGTCCTGTACTTGATTTATAATAATGATTCCTTGTTTAGAATAATTGCAATGTATAATGTCAAGTGGGAGAATGTTGGAAATAGGATGTCATTTAATTGCAATCCTAAACATTATTTCATGTATCTCCTAAGTCCTTGGAAAGTGTTCCCCAACACTAGGATTAGAAAGAGATTAAATTCTAATGAAATGAACATGTTAATTGAAATTTGCAATTAATTCTAAATGATAGGAACATGTGGGGACACCCAAGAAGAGCTCCTACAAAATAGGAGCACATGGGGCACCCACATGGAAGGTGGAACTCACCTTGAGTTATGTTAACTGTTTGGAGAAAGATAACACTTGAGTAATGCATGTAAAGATCCTAGAAGTTAGGAATTGATATTTACATGAGTGGAGTTCAATTCAGTTCAGTATCAGTTCAGTTATGGTTCAGTTATCTTCAGTTGCATGTAGTTAGTTTGAGTTGCATGTTATTAGTTGACTTCAGTTGCATGCTAATGACTTGAGTTGTATGACAGATAACAGGTGGCTACATTCAGTTAAGTGGGGATGATCAATCATGTGTCATGTTTGCATGAATTGATGGAGAGATATGTTTCAATTAACAGAGATTGACTTGGACCCACCTTGGGCACCCAAGTTGGCATCTTGGAGTTAACACTTTTGCATGATAAGATATTTTATAAGGCTGAGTTAAGTGGGCCCATTCTTGGGCGCCAACTTTGAGGAGAAGCTTGGAAAATATCTTCCTAATCAACGTTGAGTTAGGACTTCAGTTTTGGACGCCCAAATTGATGAACTTGGTTTGACATTGTTTTTCATGGAAGAACTCTACTTGCAAAGAATAGGCGTAGGTTTTGTGAGATAAGCTTTGTGCTTTGTAATTGTAAACTCTAGTTTACAAGGCTCATTATTGTCTATAAATTGTAGCAAGTTAATGAGAGTTTTATCAGATTTTATTGCAGGTTGTGAAGAAGAATTGTTGAAGGAAAAAGAAGCATCTCAAGCAAGGATTGATAAAGAATTATTGTAATCTTGTTCTAAGGTTAAATAATACAAACACTATTGATTATGGTGGTGGAGTTTTTTCCCAAAAGGGTTTCTCCACGGTATATGTTGTGTCACTTCTACCTCCTGGTCTTATTCTTCTACAATCTTTTGTCTACTTCTACAAATGGTAAAATGAATCTAAACAGATAATCATCCACAAAGAAATTGTAACAAAGAACACTTAATTAGATCAGCAATTTTATAGTTTTACAAATTATTAAGCTACATAATTACCTCCATTTTCAACAGGCTTATCCACATGGTATTGGCAAGTGGAAAAAAACATCATATACCTCCAATGTCACGTCATGGGCAATTGTGTAGTTATAGTCATGGAAGAATTTTTGCATAGCAAGTAGTTAATCGATGTAATTGGTCTCTGTTAAGGTTGATTATGTCAGAAGGTTTAATAATGGGAATCCTAGTGGGGATGGTTAGAATGAAAGCAATACAAATAGTTGAGAAAATTCTAGGGCTAATGGATATTCCTAGATCTATTCTAGATGGCAAAGAGAGAAAGGGTGAGCGTAGTAGCTACACTCCTAAGACCATCAAGTCTTTTTGCACACATAGAGAGACAAAGGGGCCATGGAGGTGAGTAGAGAAGACTAATGGGGTGCCTATGTTGGTGGCCTAAGGGAGCAATAGCCCTCCAATGTCATCAAAGGTCCCTCAAAGCGGAGATTCTCTTAATGTTTTCATTTGTAGGCTTGGTGCAAAGATGAACCATGGTGTTGTAGGTGCAAGACTAATTCATGCATTAGTTGTTTGACTTGGTGAGTTAGTTTATCCTAGCAATGTGAGAATTAGAAAGGTAGTGGGAGTGATGGTGCTAAATTATTATTGCATGTTGGTCGATAGAGTGTCAAAGCTAGTAGATGCTATGTGGCTGAAGAAGTCATTGGAGACCTAATTGATCATAGAGCTAAGTGGATTGCTCAAGGTAGAGGGTGTTTCAAACATCAAAATTTGGCAATGGGATGCATGTTAAACCAAAGGCTAATATAATGAATTATTCTAGACTATTGCAGTGTGGATAGCAAAAAAATTCTACTTAGGGTATTGTCCTCCATTTGACAAGTAGAGGAGATGCAATTCATGATTATCTTTAGGTTAATTTTATGTATGTCAGAATTTTGGTACAACATGTAGATCTTTGTAATCCCATGAGACCATGTATTCACAAGCAAGACCAAGGATTAGTGGCATAAAAAGCATAGATCATTCTTCCAAGAGCGTTTTGATTGTTTGAGGGTTTCTCTCATGTTTTATGTGATGCAAGTTTTTATGTTCCACACTTGAGATGATTCTATTTTATTCATTTATTGTGTGTGCATAAGAAGCTATTAGAGATTATCAAATGCATGTGGAGGTAGAATGAGGCATCTCACTTAAAATACATAAATTGATGTACCAGAGTGTGGCATACTATCCTAAGTTTATGTATCATAGTATTAGAGCCTACAATTCCTATTGGGAAGTAGTACCACACAAATTATACTATTGTGCTTGTTTGATAGCATTCAAAGGTGTGTAGAAGTTTTCTAATCAACTACAAGTTGTAGGACATAGAACAAGAGGAAGCATATTTTGATTCAAAGTGTTAAAGCCAAGAGCCAAAGCTAGAGCTTGAGTCAAGAGCTAGATCCAAGGCCATTTGAACGAGAGCTAGAGCTAGAGTGAGTGTCAAGAATAGACACATTGAAGAGGTTTTAGCACAACTACCAGGGTTGTTAGGCCTACAAATTTTTGAGTTGTCCATGCAAGAGTGACGAGCTTGAGATTCAATGAGAATTGTGTACTAAGTCATTGGGACATATAACCCCTCTTTCTACTTCATTCCAAGGGGGTGGAGGTATTTTCATCAGTAGAGTGAAGCATGGTGTTGCCAATTGATCATGGTCTCATTCCTATAGTGGTTTTAATCCATCAAGAGGAGGGATAAGAACGAAGATTTCTCATCTCCACAATGGTTGTTGCCCATTAGAGGATTGTTGCATACGTAGTTGTAATTGATTCCTTTATTAAGAGGTGCAAGTGTAATAGAAGTCGCTAGACATTTGATCATGACTCATTGGTTTCATGATGGCACACTACATCAAAAATCACCCTTGAAGATAGGCTACTCTCAAGTTTGTGAGGATGAATGTGAAAATATTTGGTTTCTTTGGTTTTTTAAGCTTTTTGGGGACCAAAAGCTCCCTACTTAGAGAGGCGTGATCTAAAATTGTTTGTGATTTGGATTCAATTGGATAGTAGACCATTTGTGTCATGTCCTAAGTTGTCTCTATCAAAATAGATGGGTGTTGTAAAGGACAATAGTTGTTACCAAAGTTCAACCTTACTGTCAAAGATTTCCTTGCTACAGTAGTCAATAGTTGCTAACAAAATTGATACTTGTTGTAGAAGTGAGACTTTGATATCAAATATTGCCTTGTTGATGAGGTTGTGAAGTTGTTACAGAAATCACTAAGATGTTGACAAAGATTAGTATGTTGAAGTTAAATAGATGTTGTTGAACTACATGGTGGTTTCATAGAGCATGCAATTTATTCATTGGACAATTCTTGACTTACACAAGGTCAACTTATCCACATGGCAATGACAAGTGACGAAAAATGTCAAATGTCAAGTGTCATTGGTGATTGTGCAATTACAATCCTAGAAGAGTGCATGTGTAGCAGATAATGAATGTGAGTGATCTTTGTTGAATTCAATTAGGCTGAAAGGTAAAATGATGGGAATCCCAAACGGTAGGTTAGAATGCAAGTAGTTATAGATAATTGGGAAAATTTTAGGGTTGGTGGATATTCCTAGATTAATTGCAAGTGGAAGAGAGTTAAATGGTGAGAGTGCTAGTTACATGGAAGGTCTATTTCCTAGAGGAGATCCATTCATCACTCTTGAGGCCATCAAGTGGGCTGAGAAAAGAGGACCACTAAAGTGCCTATATTGGTGATCTGTCAAAGATCATCCAAGGTCTCTCAAATCAAAGATTCCCTCAATATTTTTATTTCTAGGCTAAGGGTTGAGATGAATTGTGGTGTTGCAAATGCAAGTTTGGTCCATGCATTAATTGTTTGACTTAGTGAATTAATGCATCTTAGCAATGTAAATGTCAAAAAGGAA
Organism: Sequoia sempervirens; assembly: GCA_007258455.2. Classification (NCBI taxonomy): domain Eukaryota; kingdom Viridiplantae; phylum Streptophyta; class Pinopsida; order Cupressales; family Cupressaceae; genus Sequoia; species Sequoia sempervirens. The sequence goes on from VDFB02073876.1 coordinate 7,313, forward strand.
CTTGGACTAATGGAGTCAAGTTATTGTTGCTTGTTACTTAGTAGAGTGTCAAAGCTTACATATGTCATTTGGTTAAAAAGCTATTGGAGACCCAATTGATTGGAGAGTTGAGTGGATTGGTTGAGCTAGCGGGTATTTCAAGCATCTAGATTCATAAGTGGATTGCATGTTGAGGTAGTAGTGATGATGCAATGAATTATTCTAGACTATTGTAGTGTTAACAATAGTCCAAGAATGATAAACTCCACACACGTAATAATGACAATAATATAGTGTAGAAGATATATCTCACACAATGCAGGAGATGTTTGTGGGCTAAGCTACCCTAATATCCAATATATGCAAAACTAGAATAAACCCTTGAGGTAGGATAACATTGTACAATAATCCTTATGAAAGAAGCCACTCTATGCTATATCTCCAAGAGATCCCAAACACAATATCATACTCACCACATTTCTTACAACAGCATGCACCTCCTATACATATACCACCTCCTAATAACATAATGGAGGGGCACCATATTCCCAATGAAGGCCTACTCATCACCTAATATAATTATTTACACAAGTTGTCCACATGACCCAATATAACTAACTAAAGGGATGTGTCACAAGTCAACATCTACATCCACCTAAATACATCATAATATCATATATGTATGTACATAACAAGGTGTGTTTGAGATATTGTCATCCATTCCACATAGCAAGGGAGATGAAAGTCATGCTCATCTTCAAGTAAATTTTATAAGAAGCTTGGTACAAAATGTAGAGCTTTGTAAGTCCATTAGGCGATGTATTCACATATAAGACTAAGGATTAGTGACATGAAGAGCATAGCTCACTCTTCTATGAATTTTCTATCCATTTGAAGGTCTCTCTCAACTTACTTGTGTTGCATGTATGTTTTGTGTGACGTGAGATTTCATGTTTTGCATTTGAGATGTTTATGGTTCTATTCCATGAATGCATATGCATAGGTAGCCATTAGAGCCAGTTAAATTCACATAGAGGTAGAATGAAGCATCTCACTTAAAATCCATAAGTTGATGTATCAAAGTAAGACACAACTGCTCCAAGTTTATGGATCATCGAGAGCAATATTATGCATGACAATCACTCTAAGATGCCAACATGTATTGATAAGATGATGAAAACAAGAAATTATAAACTTGAAGCAATGTGGACATATTTTATCACTCAAAAATGTCCAAATATTCACCAATTTTCAATACTTCTTTACCAAATTGATTTATATCAACATCAAAGGTGCCACCAACAATTAGTGTATTTCTATCCTCAACTAATTGTTTAGTAGATAAGTGTAATGACAAAATTAAATACTTCAACAATTTATGCTATATGTTTCTACACTCACTTTAGTACATATTTCCCTAGTATCATTTAGGCTCATTTACCTAGTTTATGGCCATCCTAGTGATAGCAAGACATTACAAGTGCCCTAGACCTTAAGAACTTTCCCTAGACGAACCCTTGAAAATCGATAACTCTACCTTGAGAGGTTACCTACTTCCATGGGCACTAGCATCCACAACATAGGTGACCTCTTTTAGAAATCAAGAAAAAGTGTTCATCCCTTTTTGTCCCAATCCTTACTATAATTTTTGTTAATCCCATGTCCAAAAACTCAATATGAATTGATACATAATTATCCTTTTCCCTCCAATTACTCACTATGCATCACTATGAAAACTTAGTATCTCCTCTCCACCTCTGATACATTGAAAATTTGTGGTAACACCATCAAAGCAAGCAAAGGATTGAAAATCTGATGTCATGGAGTTCCTTTAAGCATCCAAGCTATGAAATCCTTGTAGTTTTCCATCTCCCCTTTCATTTCAATATCCTATTCCCTAATTCATTTTACTTACGAGTCATTAGAGCCCCTTTAGCCATTCCCAAATCTGCATGCACTCACCATTGTAACCCTAGCCCAATATGAAACCCTTGATTTGCCTTGTAGATCTCTTTGTGATCATTTTCCGCATCCCTTTGTCCTCCATCACTCTTCAAACACCATGTGCTAGTTTCATACACACCATTTATCCAATGAGTATTATTGTGGAGGTTGAAATACACCATCTAGGGGGCTAAGGAAGTTTCACAAACAGCACATCCATTTTCCTTTCTCCCCTACACTCAAATTTGAATATCTAATCATCAACAGGGACAGTGAACATGAGTAGTTTGCAGGCAAAATTGGAGCCAAGCATTGAAGAAAGAGGGCCCCATAAAGTTTTAAAAGCCCGGGGTCAAAGGTCACATGCACCCATCAATGCAACAACTATGCTCAAAAAGGTCAATTGTGCCCATCAACATAGCAAAAATTCCAGCCCAAATTTCACCTGCAAGCAATTTCAGACCTCCCCAACCCATTTCCAAGCTCAAATCCAGCAGACATCGGTTGCATATGGTCATTTTCTATATACTTTGTTCAATAAACATTTCAGTTTACATGTTTCAATTTCTTAGCTCATGTACTCACTATTTATAGATTAGATCAGAGTAGTTTATTTATGTATTTGATGCTTATTATCTAATTTATTCTAATAGTTAGTACTAAAGAAGGTAGATATCTCCTAGGTTCACTAATACACTTGGAGGTTCATAAATTTATCTTTCATTTGATGACCTGACATTCCTACACTTCCAGTTCTAATCTTCTGTAACAAAGCTTCCCTTTTTCCTTTCGAAATCAAGTCAAAAACAAAAACACCCCCCCACCCCAAAAAAAAATGCAGGCACTGTCTTGAACCCTATCCCTTTATCCAAAAGGCAAAAATACAACCTGCGGCCTACTCCTTTTCTTCTTTCCTTAATCTAGTCTCCACATCATTATATCTGTTCTTCACAACACTTCCCTTAGCATTCACAGCATTTGATTTTCGATTCCTACACCTAAGATACCTATCTTAACACTCTTCAATGTGATTCCTACCTTCATAAAGCCCACTTAACCCTTGACAAGACCCATTTTCTTTGTCCCAAAACTTATCCTATCATCCCTCCATGTTTTCCTCTATTTCCCCTCCTCACAACACCCACTCTAGTCTTCCCAACACTTCAGAAAACTTGTGCAACACCTGTTACAAGCACATTCCCTACCTGTCACCCTTGGCTCTCTGTATCATATACAATTGATTCTCCCATGTCCCTTACCTCTATCCGTGAACCATTGCAGAGATGTCAGATGGTTGTGCCCATCGTTTTATCAATTGTTTGAACATGCTCATCATCTGATGCATAAGCTTGAATTTAGAATTGTTTTATTGTTGCCACCGGTCATGTAACTCTCATGTGAGTTACTGAACCGAATTAGGATTTTGGGTTGCAGCAAAGAGCCTTTTCAGATTGCCAAAAATGAAAAATATCCATCGATTCTTTCTATTTAATACCAGAAGCAATCTTCAATATGAAAACAACACGTTTCCAGAAGCAATCTTCAATATGAAAACAACACGTTTCTTTTTTTTTTTGTGTGTGTTTTTCTTTGTTGCTTTTTCTTTCTCTTAACAGAAGATGCCAAAAGTGATCAGATAAAATCATGTTTTTCTTTTCCTCTATTTTTTATTTTTTTTAGTAAAATGAGAAGATAAAAATATGATAGGGTTTTATGTTGAACAGCAAAAGCCAAAAGCTTTTGGATGAATAAAATCTACCTCCCTGCAAAAATATGACTTGACCCAGCAGATTTGTAGTTTTTAATTTTGCGCAAATCACGAGACTGTAAAAAAGATCCATACAGAAGTAGAATTTGGAAGTCTGTAGCAAGATCTTTCTAGTGCTGAAAATTTGAGCAAAACAGACACTTATGAATCTAGCGAGCCTTAGATGGTTAGTTGAAAATGATGTAAGAGGAAGAATCTAATTCTGCTGCAGAAGGTAGAATGATCTACACACTCAGATATACCCCTCTGATATGTTTTAGGCTGAATTGAGGAAACTGATACTGACATGCCTCTTAAGGTTGGGAGTTCAAGGAGAAATCTAGATGGAAATAATATTCAAGTAGAACCACACTTGTAGAACTGCAAGAGGCCTAATTGCAGGATATGATAACAATTAATATAATTTAAGAAACTGCAGAAAATAAATTAAAGGAAAAGCGAAAATGGACATTGAAGTGATATCTGCCACAACTGCTGATGTGCGCTCTTTGTTAATGAGGAATAACAATTTTAAAATGATGAGGTTAAGTGGATGTAAATTGCCCTTGAAATGTGTATGCATAGACACCTCAATTAGTCTCACTAACGTGCACTTAGTTAACTGTAAAGGCACATGAACACCTCATTCAATTGTACTAAGATGCAATTACTGAACTGTACATGTTTATGGACATCTCAGTCAGTCTAATTTACATGCAATCAACGAGGCTCTGATGAGATGGGCCAAGTGTGCATGTGAGATAATTATAATGATAGTGGTATTCACAAGAAAGGAGATCACTAGGAGAACGATTATCATCACCTAAGCAGTTATCTCCCAGCAACAACTAAAAAGGGTCATAGCTGCATTGAAAAACTCCTTAAGCTACATATTCATTGTCAGCTCAAGTTCAAAGAGAATGCTACTAAGTGCCGGATCTTCACCAAGAACATTATGGATTGAAGTATTTCCATAATTGCTTATAGCCTCCTCAGCACATTCTTCAAGTTCCAATAACCAGTTTCTTTATAATTCTTCATAAAGCTGAACATATTTGAAAAACATAGAGTTTCACAGAGATGCGTCCTCAGTGATCTGGATGATATCCCCAACATCCTGGAACTCCTGTGGAATTGAGAAATTGGAGGGCCCCCTTTTTCCAGACTTAAAAGCCTACTACATTTGGTGCATAAAATTAAAAAGATAACTTTTTCAGGAAAAAAGAGCTAAAAACCTAAAAAGGCTGTCCTGAAAATTGAGGCCCGGCAACTTGGAGGGACACTGGAAAAACATGTTTTGCAATAGCCTGATTTCTCAAAAACAGTTGAAGCTACATGAATGACAGTGGTATTATGATGAGTTATAAGAGAGGCAGATTTAGTAATAACAATAATTGATACAGCTATGAAACAGTAATTTCAGTTACAATAACTGTCAGTACATAAATGGCAATGTCTTCAAACTAAAAAATTCAAAATCAGCATGAAACAGTGTATAAACTGAATATCATAGAACTCAAAACAATCAGCAAGTAGGGTAGACAAAACTTCTTGAAGGTACAGCTGCCAACTAAGGCCAAAAAATCCAGGAGTAGTATGGATATCATACATGGCCACCAAGAGACCTCTCACGGAACCTTGTACAAAGCATTCACATTAATGTTTGTTAACCAACAGGAAATATAATTAATTATCAATATTCTAAATATCACACAAATCCCATTAAACAATAACAAAACACACTATTTTTAGACATTAACAGTACGTGTACTATTGATACATAGTTTTGTTACTTGGGACTCTTCTCTGCATAAATCGTGTAATAAGAACCAACAATCTTAGATATGCATTAGCAATGGTCTATGTACGCAAATCTTGGAATATATAAAGAAAAAAGGTGCAGTAGATTTCTTAACCAGGAATATTTTATTGCACAAATAAGCCTGAAAAATACCAAATAAGTAATAACATAATTGCACATAAGCTCAACCCTCAACTGATTTCTTCAAGATAAGAAATAGATTGAAATATCCTCTGTATGTTACACCTGTAGATAAGCAACAGCTTCACCACTAAACAACTACAGCTAACCAGCTTCTGGAGTTATTGTCTGGAATACACTTCTAAGAGAAAGGAATGTTTAAGAAAATAAAAACTCTCTTCTTCAAGGTATCCTTCCCGTCTAGTGTATAATTTCAAAGATGAAAGATAAATTATTCTGAGGATTGCTCAACAATGAGATGAAAATCTTTCAAAGCTCTTAAACTTTTCCCAAGATGCTGTATACATTATATAACTGGAAAGAAGGATCCCTAATGTAATTAATTCCTGGAATAATAATTGAACTCAAGTTGATCTTGTGCATTTGGGTTCTTTACCAAACAGACCAGGGCAAGGTCTTCCAATACCTTTTCATCACTTACAGTTGCAATGTAACAAAACAAAATGCTTGTAATCAAGTAGGGTTGCCCTCCTCTTCAAGGGCAGCAGTCTTTCGGGCAATGTAAAGTCTCAATATGGTAAGCCTGGCTGTTTCGAATGCAAAATATCCCAAGGCAGCAAAGCAAGAACTGTGAAGGATACGAGGGCCTACTCCTCGTGTCAAACCTTTCCACCCCTCTTCAAGCCATATCCTGTTGAAAGTGGGCAAAAAGCCTTTATAAGTACCAGATGAAGTGGCCAAATTTCCTCCTACTCCCTGTGTCATGAGCCTTGTCTTGACAACATCTAGAGGGGTAGTGAGGAGTGCAGATATAGCCCCAGCCAATGCACCACACATAACACTCTCCATTGGCTGTAAGTTGGGTTTCTCACTTCTGCTCAGAACTGCAGCCTTGAGATACTCAAAAGATGAGAAACTAAGCACACCTGCAGTTTTAAAAAATTTAGTTGCTATCATCTGCCAGTAGGCTAGAATTTATCAGTTTTTCCCCAAAAATGTCCACCACTTGCAAGAAAGAAAAAAAACGCATTTAATTTCTACAAAGTAAGATTTCAATAGTAAAAAAATCACCAATTTACTGTTTAAAATCTACATAATTTAGAACCATAGCTCTTCTGCAAATTTCATATATAAAATTTGATGACATTGGAAAGAGATCTTCAAATTATCAACAATCTTAAGAACTTCTGAATTCAATTGTGAAAATACTCTCCAGAATTCCTGAACTCCCTAGCTTACCTGTAGGCAAGTTCCTAAGGATTGTAGCAGAATATCCTGAATATAAGCCACCAATCCCATCACGTTCTATGGTTGCTAACAGAACTTGCCAAGAGCGGCCAGGTGCCCCAGCCTACATCCATGAATCATTTAGGAAGCGCACATTTTTATAAGTTTGGAAACCCCATTAGTGCTTTTCAATCTTGAATTCTTATTTCATACTGCCAATGATAATTAATAAGATATTTTTGCTCAAAGTCTTGATAATTTACTGATTTCTAAATAGAATTGAGGCAAATCCTCATCTTCGCCATGGGAAATGCTAATTCAAATAACAATAAAAAAAAATTAGCATTCAGGTACTATAAATCATAGATTAAAAAATAGTGAATTACTTGCATGACTCATGAGTACTTGCAAGTCAGATAGGACCTGCAAGTTACTCAATAACTTGTGAACCCAACTGTAAAACTTGGCAAAGACTTACCTGGCATTGGAATATGTCAGTTTGCCCAAAAAACCACCATTCTTCATTTTTCAATCTGTTTTTTCAAGCACTTGTATTGGAGCATTGCACATTTAATTGCAGGTGTTTGGGAGTGAGGAGTGAACAAGATTAACAACTTTGTCAGCTCTGATACAGCTGCATTTGACAGGTATGTAACATTTTTCTTTTCTTTTTTTAAAACTTGGTGCATTCATTCTAAACTTTTACTGCCGGGATTCAATTATTTACTATGTTGTTATGATTTTGAGTTAGTTTATAATAGCTGCTAGGGTTTTGTTTGATTTTTTTTCTTTCTTTTTTTACTATGCTAAGATTTAATTCCATTTTTCCAAAAACAAAATGGCATCCACACATGGGAGAGGTGGTGGCAAGCCTAAGGATCCTGCTTGAAAACATGGGAAAGTGTTGGCAGGATACAGCCGTGCCACTCCCGTCAGGTTAAAAACCCAAAAGGGCAGCCTAATGGAGGCCAATGGTAAAAAGCTGCAAGGGTACCAACAAGAGCACACATTTCCAAGTAGGACTGAACAAGTTGAAGTCTGTGCAAGCCAAGAAAACAATAATGTGGCATACCATTAAAGAAACATGAAGAGGGACACATCAATATGTGTACTCATAAAAATATATGTAGCACATATGTATTCAGGTGAATGAATTTGCTGCTAAGTTTGAGAAAGTGCATAGTATCTTGTCTTTCTACCAGAATGTTTCCTGGGAATGCTTAGTATGTGGACAATGGGGCCTCTAGGCGTATGACATCAACCTTGGAGTATTTTACCAATTTAAAAGAACATAGCACTTGAGTTCAAGTTAAAAATGGTGTTATGAGCCCTATTAATCTTGAGTGTTGTGTTTATACCCAAGTGAATACAGTAGGTGAATGATCAGAGGATATGTGGTATAAAATACTAATGTGTGGTATCTTAATCACAATCAAAAATGCATTATGTAGAAATTAAATAATCATACACATCATAACTATCATATTTCAGTATGTCTATATATATTTGACTACATATAATATCACATACAAAGAATTATGTTCTAAATATCTTTCTTCCTTATCTATCTTATTTCTCTTTTTTCTTAATTCTTACTTTATAGTAGATAAAATATAACTATTCCTACTAGATCTAGTCAGCCTTGTCCTCCGCATTCCTTTTGTGTCCAATTGCAATGAGTTATAAATACTATTGTACATCTATTGTATCCTCTACCAACATCATCACCCCTTTAAACTATGTCTTGTCCTCATGTAACATACTAACCCTTCTAAGAAGTAAAAATTTCTAATTTTACACCAAACGAGTAAATAAAACAAGCAACATGCCATTGCGAATAAAAAATTTTCTTTTCTTTATTGATAATTTCCAATCAAGATGTAAAACATATACAATATGAATTCCTTTTCATTTCATAAATAAATCAATGTAAGAAAGCATACAATTACATACATAGCTCAAAAAGCTTTAGAACAAATAGTTGTAAGACGGTCTAGGATCCTTCCTTTCAAATCTTGGTTCTTTTGTTGCCTGCTATGGAGGAGAAGCATCACTTAGGCGCTTTTCCGCCAGCCACAGACTCTTAATGCGGTCCCCCGCACATCTATCATTCGATAAATGGCCCTTCCCTTCGATGAAGAGATTGGTAGAGTAACCGATAATGACAACCAACTGAGCATAGTGTTGTGTCCTACATAACTAGAACTTGTAATCCCACAATCTCGAATTAGCATGTAATATTGGATCACAGTGAACTGACAGTGTAGTCTCAGTAGTCACACAATCTATAGTGGAGTCCCAGACATTACACTACTTTGGCCAAAGTGTTACATTCAGTAAACGACTGAGAGTCATCTATCACATACACTACTCAAGGCTGATTTGACTTAAGGCTATCTTAAGCTACGCATAGGTATTGTCCTTCAATGGATATTTTGTCACCCCAGACTAACCTATCACCATTTTAATCTACTTGAAATGAATCTATTTAACAAGTAAGTACACGAGCTCTTTCCCATACTGGATTAACTATCCTAGGAGTAACACAAGCTTTCCTAGTTAAATCAATAACTTAGCTGGGTGTACCTCAAGTGACTCTTGCATTCAATCAAGCCTAGTATATAATAACTATGATATACACCATTCTCCTATTATGAAGTTCTTACATGCACAATATAAAAACAGCATAAAAGCTTCAATTCCCTTTTTCAAAGACACTCTCAATTACTTCTATTTCAAATACTGAAAGACATTTCAAGCAAACATAGAAAACATAATAATAACAAGAAGAGATCCTCATGCATGTTATCGCTTATCCAAATTAATGGCAGAAGTGCAGCCTTCTCCTACAGCAATTAGCTTCTCACAAACAGCTTTATCTCACTTGTTGATAGCTTACTTCTCTCAAACAATAATGATACCTCTTACTCACAATAGATCACTCTATTTCTCACTCATAAAAACAAGAAAAATATGGTTGGTAATAACTCAGAAGTAATGAACTACAAAAGACGTATAATCTCTTGGGAAAGAATGCGTCCCTCTCAAGTGAAATGGTTCAGCTATTTATAGAGCAACCAAGCAATCACAAAGCCTACAGTTTAGGCATGTAAAATGACAAGCTTCATGCAAAGCAACTCAGCAATAAGGTGGCGATAAAATAAGCTCAGACTCAGCAAAACCTCCTACAGATCGACTTACATCTTCGACAACAATTCTAAGACCAATTCAAAATGCACATGGAGAATTCAAATTATACTCCAGCAAAGACGTCTATAGGAAATTGTTTCAAGAGGTGGCACCAAACCCTCTCTTCTAATATCAAGTTGGCGTGGTTTCCAACAAGAGTGAAACAATCAATAATAAATCCGCAACACTTAGCATGTATCGACTAAATTAAAGGGATGAGTCGATTTAACCAATTAAAGGCGTTGGACAAAGTCCACATTACTCTTTTTCATTGCGTCGGCCAAGTCAAAGTTAACAGTTAAAATGTATTCATATGTTTTCACATACGTAACATGGCGGGTGAAACGTGACTTTACTTACACAGCCATAAGCATTTCCAAATCGACTTCCAATTTCATAGTCGATGACTATTATCAACCTTTATTGCCATGGTCATTAACGTCTTTATAAATCGACTTCTTATTGAATAAGAATTAGTCGAATTCTAATAATATAAAAATAATATGTTAAATATATATTATTATTATATATATATCGTATATATTATATACATATATATATATATATATATAATCGTTTAATATATATTTACATAATATATATATATATAAAGAGAGTAAGCCAATAGTGTCAGCATACATCCTATACATACATACATATATATATATATATATGAGTACAAGCAATATAGTATATAATAAACACATTATACTGGATGTTTGCATATATATATATATGTATAAATGTATATGCCTCTATGTACACATATATATAGGTATATTATATCCATGCATCCGTATGAGCATGTCCTTTTGCCAACGTACGGTTGTATTGATATACATATACATATGGATGTGTATATACTATACATATATATATATATATGTTCACATCTGTTGATGAATGATAGCTTAGGTCAGATATAAACGATGATTGCTATAAGCATCATCATTGTTTATATAAGATCAATTGCTCTTCATATTTAATATTTCTAAAATAAGTAAAATTGAATTTTATAATGCATGTATAAAATCGAATTTAAATAAATGATGTTCAAAATACACATTGAATAAAATTCGGAATTCATATAATATATATCCGCCATGTGTGAGGGGGTATATGTGTTAAGTATGTTTAACCAAATGATAATCGGTTGTAAAGGAAACCCGCATGCCCAAAGGGACACGTCCCTTGAGCGGACGTGTCTCCACATGTGGAGACACGTCCTCTCAAGAGACACATCCCTTGGGGGCGGGTCTCCTTACATACAAAAGGGAGTTCCACTCTTGATATGCAAACATTGAAATTTATTAATGTTCTGCAATCAGTACATTCAGCATTAAGAGAAGAAAACTGAAAATCGTCTTTGACTTAGAATTTCTCACACAGAATTTCAGACCTTAGTTTATTCTTAGATTACTAGGATCCTATTTGATAAAGATTTGATTACATTTACATGGTATCAGAGCCACGTTGTGTGAATCCAAATCAAATCTAAATATCAAATTGCTCAAGAAAATTCGTATTTTCTAGAATCGAATTCACATCACATTCTTCATAATGTCAAGTGTGATCAGATTTGAAGATCGTCTTGCAGGAGCAAACAATTTCACATCATGGAAATTTAGAATCATGATGATCCTTAAAGAGAATAAGCTAGACTCACTTGTGAGAGAAAATATGAACCAGAGTCTGAACCTGAGAAAACTCAATGGATGGAAAACAATGAAAAGGCCATGAAAATCCTAGTAGATGCATTTAGGGATCATATAGTGCCCATCCTAGCAAAACATGAAACTGCATACCATATGTACAAATCTCTTGAGAGTACTTATGAGATCAACAACACCTGCAGGAATCTTGCATTAAAAAGGCAAATCAACAATGCTCAAATAAACAAAGGAGAGTCCATTAATGCATACTTCATGAGGATTATTGAACTAAGGGATCAATTATCTACAATTGGATATCAGATTGATAGCAAAGAGTTAACTCTAATTGCACTAGGAGGCCTACCAAACTCATGGGAGTCATTTGTTCAAGGAATAAGTGCAAGATCTAAACTCCCTAAGTTTGACAGGCTAAGAACTGACTGCCTTCAAGAAGAAACAAGACTCTCCACAAAAGAAAACAAACAGAAAAACATAGATGAAGACATTCATGTACTCAACACATCGTCTAATAAAAGGAATAAGAAAAACTCCTACAAGAAAGGATCTTTTAAAAGAAAGAGAAATTCCAATGGAAAGGGATCTTCTAAAAAGAAAGACATCTCTCAAGTGCAATGCTTTAGATGTGATCAATATGGCCACTATGCAATGAAGTGCCCTGACAGATCAAAGCAACAAGCATCTTTTGCCAAAGTAGGAAAGACAAATTCAGATCATGAATCTGAGAACTTTGTGTTCTATTCAGCCTTATCTAGTCAAGTATCTAACAATATCAACAACTGGGTGATTGATAGTGGTTCTTCGAGGCACATCACAGGGTTTAGAGAACACTTAGACACTATGATGAAGAGTCTGATGAAGATGTAACAATTGGGGATGACTCTACACATCAAGTAAAAGGGGTTGGAACTTGTTCCATCACATTGAAATCTGGTCTCTCCCTTCATCTCACTGGAGTCTTATTTGTACCTGGAATAAAGAGGAATCTAATATCCATCTCTGCCCTTGAAGACAATGGATATAGGGTTACATTTATGGATGGAAAAGTTCTAGCATGGCCTAAAAACTCAACTATCAAGAAAGCCCAAACCATAGGTGTAAGACAAGGGTACCTTTACAAACTTTGCATTGAAGTTAAACAAGCCCTTACCCTTGACACCTTTGAGTCAAATGAGATTTGGCATAGAAGATTAGGACACCTTCATTTCCGTGCCCTACCTTCTATGGAAAAACTTGTAACAGGCTTACCTAAGTTAAAACCATCTCATGAAGGAATTTGTAAAGGTTGTGCCTTAGGAAAGAATACAAAGGGATCCTTTCCCATTAGTTTGAGCAAAACCCTAAATGTGTTAGATCTGGTTCACTCTGACTTATGTGGACCCATGTCTGTACCTTCTAAAGCAGGATTTCTATACTATGTCATATTTATAGATGACTTCTCTAGGAAAACCTGGATCTATTTCCTTAAGTGTAAAGAGTCAATAGAAATCCTCAAAAGGTTCAAAGAGTTCAAAGCACTTACGGAAAACTTCTCCGGGAAGAAAATAAAAACCTTAAGGACAGACAATGGGAAAGAATACACCTCTGAAATTTTTAAGGAATTCTGCATGAATGCTGGAATTAAGAGGGAGTTCACAGTAGCCTACAACCCTCAACAAAATGGGGTTGCTGAAAGAAAAATAGAACCATTGTAGAAGCTGCCAAAGCAATGTTGCTTGACCAAAACATTGAAACCTCTTTCTGGGCAGAAGCCTCTAGGACTGCTGTCTACATCCAAAATAGATGTCCTCATTCTCATCTTGATAACAAAACTCCTGAAGAAGCCTTCACTGGCATAAAACCTGACATTAGTCACTTTAGGATTTTTGGTTGCCCCGTCTATATTCATGTGCCCAAGGAGAAGAGATTCAAACTTGAACCTTCCGGAAAGAAAGGGATATTTATGGGATATAGTGAAACCTCCAAGGCCTTCAGGATATTCATACCCGGGCAGAATCAAATTGAATTGAGCAGAGATGTTATCTTTGAAGAAGACATTGCATTCAAAAGGGCAAGAAGTTCTAGTGAGATAGAAAATTATTCCCCTAGGGTATTAGAAGTGGATCCTACTCCTGAGATTCAGAGGGAGCATCCTGAGGAAATTCCAAATGAACTTCTATCTACTTCAAATGAGAATACAAATGACAACGGCAAGAAGAGACCACTTTGGGCTAGAAAGATGATCAAAGAAGTTGAGAATCTTGCAACACCCAAAGGAACGTTTAGGGAGAGTAAAAGACCCAAACGGTTCTCAAGCTACGTTGCTCTAATGAATGACATCATAAATTCAGAACCCACCAGTGTTTCAAAAGCCTTCAGACATCAAGTATGGAAGGACGCAATGACGGAAGAGTATCAGTCCATTCTAAAGAATGATGTATGGGATATAGTGCCTAGACCAAAAGAGAAATTTGTTGTCTCTTCTAAATGGCTCTTTAAAATCAAACATGCTGCTGATGGCAGTATAGAAAAACATAAGGCACGTTTTGTGGCAAGAGGTTTCTCACAAAAGGAAGGCATTGATTATGAAGAAACATTTGCACCTGCTGCCCGATACACATCTGTGAGAGCAGTGATAGTCATTGCAGCAGCTAAAGGCTGGAAGATCCACCAAATGGATGTAAAAACCGCCTTCCTAAATGGAACCATTGAAGAGGAAGTCTATCTAGAACAGCCCGAAGGTTTTGTGATACATAGACCTGACTCACATGTATGCAGACTAAAGAAAGCACTTTATGGACTTAAACAGGCTCCCAGGGCCTGGTATGAAAGAATTGACAGCTACCTCTTGGGACTAGGATTCTCCAAGAATGATGCAGACCCAAATCTTTACTTTAAGGTAATTAAAGGTGATATGTTAATAATTATTTTATATGTTGATGACCTACTGATAACAGGAGAAGATCACCTCATTGCTCAAGGAAAGAAGGATCTAACTTCAGAATTTGACATGAAAGACTTGGGCATTTTACACTACTTTCTAGGTTTGGAAGTCTGGCAGAAACCAGATGGCATCATACTAAACCAAGGAAAGTATACTATTGATATTCTGAAGAGATTTGGAATGTTGGATTGTAGACCCATGTCTACACCTATGGAAACCAACCTTCACAAATTGAAAGAAGCAGCAGCAGAATCCAAGTGTGCAGATCCAACCCTTTACAGACAGATGATTGGATCCTTGATGTATCTGGTTAACACCAGACCTGATATTTGTTATGCAGTAAATGTTCTCAGCCAGTTCATGTGTGAACCAAAGGAAATTCACTTAATGGCTGTGAAACATATTTTGAGATATCTTCAAGGCACTATTGGATATGGTCTTCTTTACAAGAATGATCATCTAGATCTACATGGGTACTTTGATTTAGATTGGGCTGGAAGTGTAACCGATCGGAAAAGCACATCAGGGTGTTGCTTCAGTTTAGGATCGGCTATGATCTCCTGGATTTGCGAAAACAATCTTCAGTTGCACATGAGCTCAACGGAAGCTGAATACATTGCAGCCTCAATGGGAGCAAGAGAAGCAGTTTGGCTTCGTAAATTGCTTGTGGGACTCTTTGGTGAGCCCTTGAATCCTACAATTAGTCATTGTGATAATCAGAGTTGCATCAAACTCTCTGTAAATCCTGTCTTTCATGATAGATCTAAGCACATTGAGATCCCCTATCATTATGTAAGAGATATGGTGGAAAGGAAAGTGATTCGGTTGGAGTATATCAGTACAAATGATCAAACTGCAGACATTCTCACCAAGCCTCTCTCCCGAATCAAGGTAGAGCACTTCAAGAAGAAACTTGGTATGGTTGAAATGTAATTTGTTATTTATGTTTGAAATACAAATTGTTTATAAATTGTACTAATATATAAAGATGTTTAATGTGTAAACTCTTTTGTCATGTGTGTGACTCCATGACCTTATGGGCCTACTCCCCCTGTGTACATTATTGAAAGGTGACGATCTTTCTAATAATGAGCACTTGTATTTGACATTGTAAAGTGACGACTCTACAATGATAAACTATCATGATAGATATCATGTGACTTGATATTTGTGGACATGTCATGATAGTATCTCTTGGACACTTTGATGGATATCATGGGACTTGATATCATCTGAAGATCATTGTGATCCTTAAGAGATAATCATGATGGATATTTATATCTGTGGATATGCCATGAATTATGGTAGACATCATGTGACTTGATGTCAGTGCACATACCATAATGAAGATGTGTTATGAAGAATGTCATGTGACTTGACAACATTGAGAAAACATATCATATCTTCGATATCACGTGTGAAGGTGATATCTCCACTTATTTTGATTTGAAATATCATCCCTAGCTAAGAGGGAGTGTTGATGAATGATAGCTTAGGTCAAATATAAACGATGATTGCTATAAGCATCATCATCGTTTATATAAGATCAATTGCTCTTCATATTTAATATTTCTAAAATAAGTAAAATCGAATTTTATAATGCATGTATAAAATCGAATTTAAATAAATGATGTTCAAAATACACATTGAATAAAATTCGGAATTCATATAATATATATCCGCCATGTGTGAGGGGGTATATGTGTTAAGTATGTTTAACCGAATGATAATCGATTGTAAAGGAAACCCGCACGCCCAAAGGGACACGTCCCTTGAGCGGACGTGTCTCCACGTGTGGAGACACGTCCTCTCAAGAGACGCATCCCTTGGGGGCGGGTCTCCTTACATACAAAAAGGAGTTCCACTCTTGATATGCAAACATTGAAATTTATTAATGTTCTGCAATTAGTACATTCAGCATTAAGAGAAGAAAACTGAAAATCGTCTTTGACTTAGAATTTCTCACACAGAATTTCAGACCTTAGTTTATTCTTAGATTACTAGGATCCTATTTGATAAAGATTTGATTACATTTACAACATCCAATTCATATACAGCCAATCACAATTACTATCATATTGATAAGTGTTTACGTGTGGTACATCTATACATGTGCATATACTTGTCGTTGGATCCTATTGACATGCATGTGCATATATATACATATACTCCACGTACATCCCGCTTGTCAATATAATAGCAATAGTACAAGAAAGATCTCAAAAGCTCAAATAGATAAACATCACCAATGCATGCAGTAGTAACTAGACTCTCAAATGCGAACTTACTAGCTAAGGATGACTTACCTATTACCCACAATTGACTCAATTCAATCATACTAAAGTGGTGTGTGTATGCTCAGATAGTTTACTTTTACCGGTTACCCGACCAAGATCTTCTCCCGAGTGATACTTCCCCTCCGCCTAGAGGAATGGAACACATACCTGCATCCATTAACACATGCACACGGCAGTCAATTGTTCATAACATATGCAGTATACATAAACATCTCCAAAGTTAGAATAATTATAATTCAATAACCTTTCATTCACATAAATGCAATATTTCGCCATGAATAACATCAACTGAGACAACATCAAATGAGATAACCATCAAATGAGATAACATTCATATTTGATAACAAGGTACAAGCATATTTTATTCATCTCAGAATTCACATTACATCCATATTTACCCTATGCAGTAAGAGTAAATGGTAACTATACAATTGGGGTGTAACACCTCAAGACATGCAAACTAGTTAACTTGCAAGTAGGATGTTCTTATATATTTCTTTCAGTTGCAGGAATGTGGTATCCCATTGAGTCTTTGTTTGTTGGAGCACCCGTACTCGGGTATTCACCTAGGTAAGGATCCTCTCTTCCTTTGGTACAACAATGATGATATGTATTTGCTTGGCAACATTCTTTGCATCTCGAAGCAAACCAGTGACATGAGCAAATTTGAGGCTAACTACTTCCCACAACTGCTTGATTTTTGCTTTAATTTCTTCTCTCTAGTCTTGCAGTTGTTGTAAT
The DNA here is from genome assembly GCA_007258455.2 of Sequoia sempervirens. Taxonomy (NCBI): domain Eukaryota; kingdom Viridiplantae; phylum Streptophyta; class Pinopsida; order Cupressales; family Cupressaceae; genus Sequoia; species Sequoia sempervirens. The sequence goes on from VDFB02073876.1 coordinate 24,972, forward strand.
TGAGTGTGCAATGCTTCCAACTATGCTCTTGTTGTCCCATCCATATCCTACATTGCAAAATATGTGGTGGACACTAGTAAGATTTGTGTCTCTATTCGATCCATATGGCTTTTGAGGGCTTAAGTGAGTGTGGGCCATTGGAGACAAATTTGATACAAGGTATTGATATCATTGGCCATGCTTTGTAGGGTATTCTTTCCTCATCCATCCTGCTCTTTGCAACTTCTACTACAATGGTGGTGCAGAGTTTTCAAGCTTGAGTATCCATTGTTGTCATGACTCCCTCGACTAGTTGCTTCAACAGTTGCCCTAGTGACTATGTTGTATCACTTCATAGTTGGGGCATTTTGTTGTGAATAGCACTTATAACATCTTCCAATTGCTCTGTGATTTCCATGTGTTGTTTTAGAATATCTTCCCTTAAAGTATGATGGATAATATCCCCAAGTTGAAATTTTTTAGGAAGTGAGATCCCTGATAAGTCCACCTATGTTCCAAACAATGGTAGTTGAAGTAACTGTGGAGTTGCAATTGGTTGGATTTGCTTTTGCTGCACCAAGAAATCTTTGATGTGTTGCATGGACGAGGTGGAAATAGAGGATGTGGAGGCCCTATCTAGTGATGGTAATTGTAATGGCACTTCTTGTCTCATTCCCTAATTTTATGAAGAGGTATCAAATTGAACTTGCCGGTTTGCTTTTTCTTTCTCTAGTAGTGCTATATACACTTGTTTAGTTGCCTCCATTGTTTCCTACAAAATTTATTGTGTGGCATGTGGATTTTGCACCATTAGTTTGTCCACCTTTTTTGACCAAAGTTCTTTGGCCTATAGTTGCTCTAGCTTTTTTTGTTGTGTTGCAGGTAGAGTTGGAGTAATCTTTTCTATGGCTTTTCACCTCAACTTTTCTTTGGCTTGTATTGCATTTTCCCTTTTTTGCTTAAGGGATGTTGCTGATTTCTCCGAAATTTTATATTATATTCTACAATGTTGCAAAGGAGGTCACCATGTATCTAATAATAGCTTCTTCAATGATGGCCTTATTTTCCCAACACACTTGTGTACACATTTCAGCCATTTTGTGGAGCATGCCTTTTCTATACAAACCACTAGTTTTGTTTTTGCCCTTTTTGCTATTTGTTCTTTTGTTTTACATTCCTTCTCTTATGATTCTATATCAAAGATCTGAATCTCTTTGCTTTTACCCTTTGCTTTTGTTTTCTTGTTTTTCTCTCCAGTGCCTTTAAGGCCTCTACCATTGGTGGTTCTTGTGGCGGAGTTGTAGGTAACTTTCTTTTTGTTTTTCCCTTTCTCCTTTTTCCTCATTTTCTTGAGATTTCCTTGCTTCAAACCTAGGGAACCCACATTCAATCTCCCTGATCTCCTAGATGTGGAAGTTCCTTCCTCTAGTGGCTAGGGTTTTGGAATTCCCCATGAAGCTAGGAGTTTCTCTTTCTATTTTTCCATATGTTCTTTGAATTTCTTTTTTTGTAGATTGTCCATATATCTCTATAATTGGTGAATCTCTCTACATTGGGGTCCTTTGGCAGCTTCAACAGTGTTGCCACATACAAATCAATCTACACATTGCTAACTTCGTATGGAAGTTGCAATATCCACAAAACCCTAGGCTCAATTGCTTCCATTAGTGTATAGTCCTTATCTACCAAGAAAATAATATCTTTGATATATTTGCTAGCCATATCATAGGATATTCGCTCTCAGTTCTACATCTGCTATTGGAGAGTTCTAAAGAACCCCCAATAGATTGCAGTGAAGGAGGTGGTGTCCTTGAAGTGCTAGATGTGATCATTGATTTGTGCAGCCACAAATTTGTTGTTTTCCCATACTTTGCTAGCAAAGGCCAACAATGAGTTCATGAAATAGAAAGTGAGGCAGATGATGAGAGTGCCATACCTAAATTGGTAGTGGGCATTTTTAGTGCACTAGATGTTTTCTAATAGTTTCTATCGCAATACCTCACAAAAGTCTATTTCCTTCCCCTCCACTACCATTTTATGGGTTTTATATGTGGATGTTGTTGTGGCCAAGTCTTCATGGTTGGTGTGGTAAATTTTGTACACAATACCCATGGTGGCATGCCACATTGCCAAACTGATGATCTTTGTCACTTCCAAGCTCCTCCCATCATATGTTGCACCAATCAATCCTATGAACTTGTCATTCTTTATGGCCTTCTTTGAGGGGGCTTCTCCTTGTGTGTTCAACCATGTGATCGTCTGTATGGCTTCCTGTCTGATGCAGTAGGGTTTATCCAAATAGATCTATTCATCATAGATCCTACTAAGAATGATTCTTATCCATTCTTCTTTCAAGAAGTTTGGGAAATCCTTCCATGTGTCTAATTTTTGCTTTCCAACCTGTTGGTATTGCGGTAGGTATTTAGTTCAGTTAGGTTGTAGCAACGTTTCCCAAAGTGCCTCAAAATTTGTATAGTTGATCTCTGTCAAGGGTGCATGGATATGCTTGCGCACATCCTCTATATATATGACATCTGTGGGCACTTATGAGAATGCCCCTTCTAGATCTACCTACATGGCTTTGTATGGGAACTTTTTATATTTGGGAGTGGTTTTTGGGATATATCTACCAATGTTGGGGCAGCCATTTTTGCAAAGGTAAATTGTAACTGGACATAGAGGTATCATGATAGGGTATTGCGAAGATGAGCTAGAGTGAGTGAAAGTGAGCAAAAGTGAGCAGTAGTTGTGTGTGAGTTTCCTTTTATCAATGTTGAGCTCACACATTTATTATTTTTAACCATTCTTAGTTTCACATGCTTTTCTAACCATTAGAGTCTCATGGCTTGTTTGGTTCTAACAGTTTACACTTTTTACGATACATAAAGTACATATAGTACAAAGGTTGTTTGTTTGAGATAAAATTTTACTTTTCATCCAATAGGTTGATGATAGTATGTTAGTTGGGGCAGTGGGCCTAGCTTGATTGGCTAAAGCATCTTGTTGTAGGCAAGAGGTCACGAGGTCTAGTCTCCCCACCGTCCCCGTGGTATCGAAGGGCGTGTCACGCTAGCGTCACCGGTCACGTGAAAAAAGTTTACCAGGCGCACTGCAGTTTATAGGGGGGCGGCTACCCGATTCCAATTCCTACAATCTAAAAAAAGATAGTATGTTAGTTTAGCTCTGTTAACATAACCGGTTAGTAACTTTCCCTCCAAATTTTTAATTCTTATAGCACCAAAGTTTAAGATTTCTTCAATGTGGTATGGTTCTAACCATCTCACTTTTAGCTTCCGTTGCTTTTTGAATTTACTATCATATAATAGCACTAGGTCACCTATGCTGTACTTTTTGTTTCTTAGGTTTCTATTGTGCCATGCTTTTTGGCACTTGCACTCTAAATCCTGATGATATACCTCAAGTAGTCTGTTTTCATCCAATTTTTCAAGATCTTCCAACATTTTCCTTAATGAGTCTCTCTCATTCAACTGGAAAATAAGTGTGGTATGAAAATTGGGAATAATAAAGTTGATAGGTAGAGTGGCATCCAATCCATATACTAGTTCAAATGGGGGTAAACTTGGTTGGCCTCTTATAAGTTGTTCTATATGCCCATAATATTGTTGGAATCTTTACATCTCAATCTGTTTTGTTCCCATTGCACATTTTTGTCAATGTAGTCCCTATAATTTTGTTAAGGGCTGCACTTGCGCCATTAGCCTATGGATGATATGGAGTACTCTTGTTGTGGGTAATTGTGAAACCAATTAGGAGTTCTGCAATTACCTTATTGACAAAATGTTTACCTTGGTCACTTCTGATACTCAAGGGGCAACCAAATCTTGTTATTATGTTATATAAAAATTGTATGGTAGTTTTAGCTATGCATTCCTTGGTTCGCTCCACTTCTCCCATTTTGTGTGTTTTGTGGGTGGATAAATGGGTCCTATAAATTGTAGCCTATTTCTCAAAATGGTATTTGTGTAAGGACTGGCCGCAATGGCATCTCATCCCTTGTGATAGACCTACCTACTCTTTGACATATATCTCATTGTTTAGCATACCTTTTGGCATCTTTAAACAGCATTGGCCACCATAGTCCAAAAAGCTTAACCTTCTTTACAATGGCATCTTTGGAATTATGTCCTCCAAAAATTCCCTCATGTGCTTCCCTGAGTATCTCTTCTCTTTCATGTTCAAAGACCACTCTTCTTATGATGTCATCTTTCCCAATTATGCACAATTCCCCTTCAATCAGTGTATAGGGCAATGACTTTTGCAAAAGTATTTGTTTGTCCTATAGTAAACTATTTGGTGGAAATTCTCCACTAGATAATAAGCTTGCTACATCATGAAGCTCTTTTGATACTAAAGTGACCCTAAACAAATTTGCGTCAAGCAAATCTTCTTCATAACAGCCACCTACATATTCTCCCTTGCATTACTGAACTATTAAGTAGATATTTTAATGGTTCATGGTTTGTGTAGAATGTGGATGGTGTAGATAGTAAATAATGTTTGAATTTGTGGAGTGCATACACCATTACTAGAGCTTCTCTTTCTATAGTAGTGTAATTTTTCTCCACTTGAGAAAATTTGCGGCTTGCAAATGCTATGGGATGGTCCTTATTCCCTTTAGGTTATGCTAGTACTATGCCAATTGCTATTCTCAAAGCATCCACATGGACATGAAATGGTGATTCCCAATCCAGAAAGATTTAGTATGGGAGCCTCCACTATCTTTTGTTTCAATGTGTCAAATGATTGTTGACAATGTTCATTACATTCAATTGTTTTATTTGATTTTTTCTTTAAGAGTTATCGGTACAAAACCTCTTATGAACTTGCAGTGATAACCAGTATAAACTGGAAAGGTTTCGCATCTGATGCTGTCTTTAGTGGTGGACAGTTCATAATCAGTGCTTCTTTCAATGGATCTACCATAAGTCCTTGCATATTATGTCCTAACGCTGTACCAAAAGGTACCGCAAAGATACATTTCTTCAAATTCAGGGAGATTTGCAGACTCCTACATCCTTCCAACATTTTGCAGAGTGTTTTAACATGGCCTTTTAATAGCCCATACACTATCCAAACATCCAAATATATTTCCAAGAAGTCATGAATAAAGTATTTAAATGCATTTATCATGATGCGGCTAAAAACTATCGGTGCATTTTTCAGTCCAAAGGGCATAATTGTGTACATAAAAGAGTCCCATTCAGTTGCAAAGGTTATTTTTGGTTGATCTTCTTCCTAAATTGTGACTTGATGGTATCTAGAGAAGCCATTAGTGGAGTATACCTATCTTCCTATCTTCTGACAACTAATTCTAGAATTTCTTCTAGAAAGGTGTGGGGAATGGATCATGTATGCATGCTTTATTCAATTCTCAAAAATCTACACAAATTCTTATGTCTCTCGTCTTCTTATGGACCACCATTAATCTTATCCATTTTGCATCCTCTACTAGTTTTATGATTCATGTGGCCAACATTTTATTAAGCTCTATCTCGACTTTCTTCTACATGTTGGGGTTTAGTCTATAGGGTCTCTTTTTACACGGTTTTGCATCTCGAGTTGTATCTTCATTATTCCTACCTCCTCCTTAATCCCTTTTAGATCTATAAAAATGTGAGGAAACAAGTCTTCATACTCTGACAATATCTCCATGACTTACATCACTACTCTTTCCTCCCAATAGTCTCCTATTTTTGCTAGTTTAGGGTTTCTTTCAAAGGCTATATTTTCTCCCCATAGTTTCAATGGTTGATTGTAATATTTATCTTTGTATTCAACGTGTGATGTTATAACCCTTTCTCCCTATTTAATTTCTATATCTAAGTGTGGTTTTTCCTCATTGTCATTTTGGTATATAATGTAGCACCTCCTTCTGAAATATTGTTCCTATTTCTCCATCCATTCTATCAATTTCCATATTCCTTCGGTCTTTGGTGGTACTAGTATTTGTTGTTGGGTATATATTGGATCTTCCTTTGTGGGCATGAATATAATTTCTTTTATATTTTGGAGGGCATTGTAGATATCCATATTCAAGTTATAAAAAGAAAATGTATGTAGAAAATCCTACTGAAGTTCTTGCCAATTTTTAGTTTTTTCCCTTTTTCTTGGTTTATGTACTAAGTTTGTATTACCAATGTAAGGGTCCAATACAACATAAGCCATTTTCTGTTTTATGGTGCCTTTATTAGTGTGGTGCGGGTTACACTAGGGCTCATCAGGTTCTCTGTCTCCTCGGAGTCTAAAGAGTAATGAGGGACAGTCATATGTTTCGTGGTCATCCCACTCTCCACAAATACCGTAATAGACTGATTCTTTATTGGGGCTGTTTTTTAATCTACTCTTAATGCAGCAGCTCTTTTGTCACCTTTTAGTGCCAGACATCCGTTTCTTATTTGTCCCTCTTGAGAATTTAAGTACACCAGATATTTGATCTCTGTTTCGCAGACTAATCTCTTGTTTGGCAAGTATTTCTTGTTTGATTTTAATTGTTCTAACTCTAACTTTGGTCTTTCTATTTCTTTATTTTCATTGGCTTTTTCCTTCCTTCTCCATCTTTGAGCTTCCATGTGGCAGGCTAATGTTGCTGCTTTTCAATATGTACCAAATATTCTTCCATCTAAGGATGGTCTAATTTCAAGTGTCAGTCCTAAAATGAACCATTTTATGTGTTGTTTCTCCATTAGGGGTTCTTCCAGCTTCTTAGATACTTCCTTAAACCTCCGGTCATAGTTCTTTATCGATTCTCCTTCCTCCCGTACCAACTACATCATTTTACTCACACTTTTTGTTGGGATTTCCAGGGATTCAAAATTTGATAGAAACTCTGCCTTGTTTTGTTAGGTTCTATCCTTAACTATGTTGAGTTGTTAGGATTGATTGTTTCTTCCTTGGGAGACCTTTTGATATTTTGATTGCTTGATTTCTTGATGGGTGATGATTGCTTATTGAACGTCAATGAATTGATTCATCCCTCATATTCATTTCTTGGAGGAGTCACCCTTCTTCATGGCTGCCCTTGATAGCAATACTTTACTTCCAAGTCGATTGTTAGACTCATTTCTTGTTGATGGTTTCTTTACAGGGAGGTCATTCCCCTTTTTATATCTTATTGTTGAGAGAGTAATAGTCTTTCACATTGAAGGGTCACAGCTTTTCACGTTTGGAGTTACATTCTTTTCACACATCTTCACTACCTTTAAGAACTTGTTGTGACCTTTTCACACATCACCCCATTCAAAATGGGGACCCCTAAATTTTTGCTCCATTCTGGTCTTTTGGCTGTGGTTTTTTCTCTTCCTATCTCGTTCTGCTTCTTTTCTGCTATCTGCTTTCCGGGGGACGCTCCCGCCTGCAAGCTTGAACGTAGGAATTGGCCAAGTATTGAAATTAGGGTTTCACATCTTTAGGTCACTTCAGAATCAAATTGAGTTGGTTGATCAACTTTCAGGCCTAGCATTGCTATTACAACGCTTTCAGCAACTAACCCCTAAGTTTTCACTAAGTTCTGCCAACTTTCTATTTTTAGTAAGTGTCAGTTTAGGGTTGATTTTCTCGAGATTTTCACATTTTGACAACTTCATTGCATTCTGAACACTTCAAGTTCATTTTTGACAAAATTTGAGCAAAACAGATGACTTGCTATTTTTAGCAGTCCAGCTTCCAGAGCAGATTGCAGGGCCTATATGTTACATTTTCTGATGCATGTCCGGAGATTCTTTCTGGGTTTTTCGAGACCTTCGTAGTGATATAACATGCAAAGCAGGATAACGACTTTCAGCATTGAGCCTTCGGAGGCCGATATTAGGGTTTGTATGCAGACCTTTTCAGCGCATGTCAGCACATTCTTTCTGGGTTTTCGAAGAGCTTTGCAACGGTGTAACATGCAAGTGGAACCGATCACTTTTCAGAAACTTACTATTTATAGCCAGCGCTTGCATGTTGGAGATTTTTCTGGGTTTTTCAAGATTTTTAGGGGCAGTGTGATATGCGAAATCATCCAGCAGCCGGACGGTCACTTTTTCGGACACTTTCTATTTTTAGCAAGTACCACTTAGGCAGTTGTTCAGCACTTCAGAACTACAAATTGATCATCATGCAATTGAAACAAGGTCAAACGGAGCTCATCTGAGGAACATGCATAAAATTAGGGTTTCGAGCTTTAGGGCTAAAAATGAGGAGTTAGACAACAAGGTGCTCAAAACTGAAGTATCCATCATGGTCAGTATCTTCCAGGGAGTCTGCTGGCAAAATTTGAAGGCAATCGGAGAACTTGCTATTTTTAGTAAGGTATTCTTGGCACGGGCTATAAATAGAAAGTCAACCTCGGGCGTCACCGCAGACAGGTAAATTCACCGAGGAGCACGCTATCCAAATTTCAACTCAAACGGAGATAGGGAAGTCTCAGAAACGAGCACTTACTATAAATAGTAAGTCACTTCAGAAGTAGCTATAAATAGCAGGCCGACATCAAACCTCAGTAGGTACGAGTCACATGTGGTGAGGTGTCCTTGGCACGAATTTCGAGACAAACGGAGTTGCAGAGGATGAAGAATCAGATAATTGCTATTTTTAGCAGGTCGGGGCAGAGAAATTAGGGTTTCCTAAAATCAAGGGCAGAACGGGACAGTCAAGCAAAAGCATCATCCAGTTACGATCGCCAAGCTTCAGGCATTCAACATATGAAATTTGAAGATTTTCTGAGTAATTTCTATTTTTAGCAGGTTGCTAAAAATAGCAGGTATAAACAGGTATCAGGTATCAACAACACAAATCTGTGGAAACCCAGAACAGGGCAAAAATCAGGCTTTCTAGAGTCAAAATTCAGTTGACGATGCAAAATTCTAGGAACTTTCTAAAAATAGAAAGTCAGGGCGAATTAGGGTTGACAGAGGAAAATCAACTTAAATCTGGCAAGACGCATAAAATTCACCAGGGTTGATAAAATTTGGAGTCCGGCATCAAAATCCATCTTGAGAAGCTGAATAGAGACGGAAAATTGACTAAGTCTAGAAAACTAAAAGCATGCCTAACAAGATGCGCCTAAGGTCAAAATTGAAAGTATAACCTCCTAGATGCGCCCAAGGTAATGTGCAGTAGTTGAGAAACTTTCCAAGCGTTGAAACTGGAAGTTGGTAAGGGTAAATGCGCCCAAAGAGTTCGAAATTCGCCCAAGGCATTGAAGTTGATACACAAGGGGGTGATTTGCACCTAGGTCACAAATTAAAAGCTCTATGTGGTAAATGCGCCCCAAATTGGATGTCCAACCTATGAAATGCGCCCCTCTTTGGAAGTGAATTGGAAAATTTTCTAAGTCACAAAATTAAAAGCTCCTCCTATGTTTTGCACCTGAAAGCTCCAGTGGTCATTTGCGCCTTGAAGGGAAGATGAGTTTAGAAGTCTTTTAAGTGTTGACGAAGTTGAAAGTGTCATGGCTTAAATGCGCCCCTTTGAAAGAACTTAAAACCGTGCTAAGTGTTGAAACTAAAAGCAGCCCCTTGCAAATGCGCCATGGGAAAATTGGAAGGAGAGCCTGGCAAATGCGCCCCCAAACTCAAAGCTACCTCAGCTAAATGCGCCCAGAAGAGGAGAAAGCGAAATTTTATCAAGTATTAGAAATGGGAGCTCTACTTGTAAAATGCGCCTGGAGATTGAAGCTAAAAGCTTGACTTGTAAAATGCGCCTGGGAGCTCTACTTGTAATATGCGCCTTGAGTATTGAAATTTAAAGCTTTGAGTATCAAGTGCGCCCACTTCAAAATTGAAAGGAGACATAGTGATTTGCGCCTTGGTGATAAAATGGAAGTGAGGACCCTCATATGCGCCTAAGCCAAAACTGAAAGCTTAGCTTGTCATTTGCGCCTGGGAGAAATTGGAAAGAGAGCCTATGATTTGCGCCCAGGGCATCAATTGAAAGCATCAACACCCATATGCGCCTTGACTCATGGAGACCCAAAATTATTTAAGCATGACAAATTTGAAAGCAACACATTCTATTTGCGCCAAAGCTTGAAGGAGAGACTCTAAAATTTTCTAAGTGTTGAGGTGAATGCTCATGGTCTTATTTGCGCCTAGACTTGAACAAGTCTCTAAAACGTCTAAGTGCGCCTGGAGAATGGGAAATGCATGAACTATGCCCAAGAACTTTGGAAGCTGGAGAATGTTTTAAAGGCACCTTGATTAAATTGAAAGCACCTACCTTTATATGCGCCATGGGTAAGGATGAAAAGAGGTTAAGTATTCAAACTAGAAGTGTGAAACATCCCATGCGCCCAAGCTAGAAATGGAATTCAAATGCGAAAATAAAAGTTTAGCCCATAATATGCGCCTCAAAAGAGAGGATGATGGGAAATTTCCCAAGGCACGTCAAAAAGAAAGGCAACTCTCAAATACGCCTAAGTCCAAGACAATTTCGATATGAAAATAAAATATTGCTAGGGCGTTGGATTTAAATACATACGCCTTGGTTTAAAAGGGGGATAAATAGATACTAAACGTTGAAAAGTTAAATGTTCCCCATCCAGATTGCGCCCAAGAGATAAAGTCAAAATGTGATAATGGAAAAATTAAAAAGGCGTTGGGAGTAAAAATAATTTCTCCAGGCAATTAAATTTTTAAAATTTGCCTAAGTCGGAGAAATTAAATTAATTTAATCGATTTAATTATTTTCCTAAGTATTAAATTAAATTCCCCTTTAAATTTCGACACATAAAATTTTAAAATTCGGACGATTTAATTTATGGGGAATTTACTTCGGAGTTAAGTATGGATGGAAAATAAATTACGCCTAGCCAATTTAAAGTATTGATATCGAATTTTTAAAAGTGTGCTGGTGAAATAATTTAAAATGGCATTTAAATTAAATTTTAATAAATTAAATACGCCATTTTAAAAAAGGCAGTTGAGATTATTTCAAATCGGAGTGAAATGATTTTTTTTCCGAAGTCACTGGCAGTCGGGAGGGAAGTTTTAAATTTAAATCGAGGAAAGAATCTCCCTAAATAGCAAATTGCTATGACAACTGCAAGACGACTGGAATATTCCCTTTTAAATTTAGCAAATGTGTAAGTCATGATGAAGAAAATTAATGGCATCTGCTAAAATTAGCACCAGCTTTTGGCTATAAAACTCTGAGGATTTTCATTCTCATCTCATAAAATTCGAAGCTCAGATTTATGCTGGTGAATTGAGAGAGGTTATTGAGTTGTGAGATTTAACATTTTTAAAACTTGGAGTTGCTGAAAGTGTGTGAAGTCGATTTTTCAAGAGGTTGAAATTGCTAAAGTCGAGATTTCTTGGAGTCGCTGAGAGTTGATTTTTCGGGTTGTTGCGATCACTGCGAAGTTGCTGAGGGTTGAGTTCGATTTCTTTTCAAGAAGTTTATATCTCTCAAAAAAAATTTGGAGTTGCTGAGGTAAGTATTCGAAGATGCTGAAGCTCAATGTTTTGCTGAAAGTTGAAATGTGTTTCGAAGTTAAAAGTTGCTGAAAGCTGAAATCAATTGTTTATGCTGGAAATCGAAATTGTTTGAACTCGAAATTGCTTGAGCTTGAAATTTAAATCTTCTGAAGTTGTTAAATGTTAGAATTAAATTGGATTTAAAATTGTTAAAGCCTTCGAAGTTGCTGATTTATAATTTTCGAAGTGCTGATTTGAGATTGCTGAAACTTTTCGAAGTTGTTGATTTATAACTCTCGAAAAGCTGATTGGAAATTATTAAAACTTGTTGATTTGAACTTGATGGTTTATAACTCCCAAGCTTGCTAATTTAAAATTGTTGAATTCTTCGAAGTTGTTGATTTAAACGTTGCTGAAACTTAACACATTTTCCGAGGTTGAGATTGTTGGAGTTAATTTCTTACAGGGAGATGAAAATTTCTTTTGGCTGCAAGTTGTTGAAGTTTGAAGTTTAAGTATGCCAAGGTTTGAAGACGAGTTGGTTGCTGAAGCTATTAACTCACGTTTATTTTCGCAGCCAACTCCATCCGCCAGCCGTCTCACGTGATTTTTGTTTCAAAAAGTTGGATGTGTAATGTTTGCTTCTTGTTTTGCAGATGGCTGATGGACGAAAGGCTGATGTTGCTGGAACTAGCAAAGCTGGAGCAAAGGCTGGTATCAACGAAGCTGTCAAAGAAAACGCCTCCAGGCAGGAAATTATCAAAAGTTTGAAGAAGTCCTTCATTCCGGAGTCAAAGATCGTATCGAAGTTTGGGAACTTGACAGACACCAACCTTGGGCCTTTCAATCTCGAGGCTTTCATGCGCAGAATGTATGGGCAAGGTGGCAATCTTCCGACAGAGGCATCGTGCAACATTGTCAAGAGTGGATTATATGCAGCAGCTGGGTTCCAACCAGCAGTTCGTTGTCCGGAGTTAATCTTAGAATGCGCCAACTTTTACAACTCGGACGATCGGACTATCAGTTCTCCGGATGGTATGATACTGGCCAACTTTGCACCTGACGCAATTGGCGAGGCGTTTGGGATACTAGCTACAGATAATATGTTGTATAAATCCAAGGCAAAGGCTGACAAGATGTACGCCACGTCCTTCGAAAAGTGCATGAAGAGGATCAATACCACTTGGATGCGAAAGCCCAAGCCTCCTGCTGCAAGGCTGCCAAAGCAGATAATCTCAGAAGAGCTGAAACAGGAATACTGCGATATAATTATGTTGCTCAGTAGGGTTAACGGTAGCCCGCAATCATTTGTGTTCGAGCCATGGATGTTCTTCTACATCAGCGTGGTGCTCGAAGGGAAGGAGCAAGTAAATTGGGCACAGATGATAAGTGATAATATTGACGAACAGTTCCGGAGTCTGAAGAGAACGAGAACATTCTACATGAGCTCGTATGTTATTTACATGCTTGCCCGAATGACCAAGTATAGAGGGTTGGCATACCAGGAACCAATTGGCTGTGGATACAATCAGTTCAAGATTCACGAGTCCTGCAGACAATTGCACCTCACGCACACAGGTGACTTCAAGAGAGTTAATGACGCTTTCACTATGTATATCGCAAGAACCCTTCAGCAGAGGTTACATCAGAGGATATCCGAGGAGGCTCAGATGCTAATAGAAGAGTATGGGTGTTGGTTCGTCCAATTCCCGAAGTTTACTTATTTGAGGCTGCCAGGGTACGATTCATATGTCTACAAACTACCTAGGTACCCCACCAACAGAATGATACTGCTTGAGTTGTCTAGGCAATTGGTGGCCTACGACAAAATCATTAGGAGAAAGAAGGGAGGCTTGCACTTTCCCATTGTGTTGGGAAACTCGCTTGAAGAATGCCCTACTCTGCAGGCAGCCAAAGAGGCTGAAGATGAACTAAAGTTCTACAAGTTGACTCTTCACACCAGCCGACAGGATTTTGATCCTCGGGGTAAGATTGGAACCGTTCAGGGGCAGGAGTACAGACACAGAACTCACTTGGAAGATTTTTGGGCGAATGCTGGGAGTGAGGCTGAGATTAGGAAAAGAACGTTTTCGAGGTTGCCTCTCAAATTGATCAGAGAATGTGAAGTGATCCAAGTGCCAGACCAAGTCGAAGAAGATCCCAGGCTGATTCATCCGGATTATGAAGCAGTAAAGAACACACCGATTCCACCAGTAGATTGGGCCGAACCGGAGATTGCGGATTTAGACACTGTGTCTATTCCTGTCTTGACTTTCACAAGGGCTTGGGTAGAAGAGCGTGTTCACAGACTAAGAAGGAGGTCAGTTGCTTTCACATACGACCTCATGGGTGATAAAAGGCCACCAGTGTCGGCGAAAAGAAAGAAACAAATTGCCCAGCCTCCAGAGCCACAACCACCGCAAGAAGAGCCTGTTCAGCCGGAACCTCAAGGGTCGGAGGACACAACATCTACTCAGTTGGTGACTCACTCTTCCAGTGTGCGTGAAGTCTCATTGTTTGCAGATCAGAGAGCTCGAGGGAATGAAGAGCCAGAGGTTGGGGAGGTTAACCAACCAATGCCGAGAGAATTAGATACTCAGAGTGCTAATGTCCCTGAGGGCGCCAATCAGCCGGATGAAGGGGAAGAGACAGAAACGGATACCCACTTTGATTTTGCCTTCGAAGAGGAAGACGTTGGAGCTCGTGAAGGGAGCGATCAAAACGTTGAAATAATTGAGCCTCAGCAGAATGTTGCTCGGGAGGAGGTCCATGAAGTGGAGGCAACCGAAGAGCAGCCCCTTATCATTTATGACATTCAGCGCAATTGGCTTTCACAGGCAATTAGGAGGGACCAGGATGATGATGCTGACTTGGCGGTCGAAATGGAAGAGCTTCTAAACAGAACAAGTAAGTCGCCGAAAAGGAAGAGAGCGAGAAAGTATACAAGAATGGAGACTAATGAGGCAGGTTCACGCAGCCTCCATATTGCTGCTCCAAGAGAAGATTATGATTTGAGTGATGCAATGCCGGAAAATTACACGGTCACCACAATTGAGTTGGGACGTCCCTCCGGAGCGCAAGTGGTCGAGGAGGCTGAAAGCTCATTCCAGGCATTGAAGGACAGGCTGGTGAAGAAGGAAGGAAAGTACAAAAGATTGAAAAGGGAGCACAAGGCTTTGGTCGAGTATGTGCAACATCTGGCACATCCAGTTGCTCAGGAGAACCCAATGGTAGAGCTTCCGCCTAAGCTACCACGAGAGCCAATCGGTGGGCTTGAGGAGATGAAGAGAGCTATACGAGAGGGAGACAAGTGGATAAGTGGTGTCCGTGCTGAAGCAGAAAAGTTCATGGCCGATCTTGTCTCATCATTTCAGAATGCATCTAGTATCCTTTCACGCCTAGATAATGTCGAGCAAGCTTGGGGGGACACCCATATTTTTCAGGATAAAACCATCCCTCGCCTTGCTGTTTTGATGCGTGTGCCCACGCAAACTTTGGTGAATGAAGGAGTGATCCAGGCAGGCGACAGGTATGATTTCCGTGGGTGGCATTCGGCGGCTTTCACTGGAAAGAATTTCTTCGATACGGCAGCTATAGAGTCCACCAGGATCAAGAAGGCAATGAGGAATATCCACGAGGGTATCCTCAACACATTGGAGGCATTGTTCGCCAAGAGGATGGCTCCTGAAGAGGTTGAGATTGACAGATTGAAGGCAAGGTTGCGACCTTTCTTCTCCGAGATGAAGAGGTTCTCTCAGCTGGACTTTGAGAACATGACGGCATTTTCGGCGATCATTCAGAGTACGCAGGACTCTATGGAAGCTTGGGGAAAGTCCTGTGACAAGCATGAACAAATGGTGGCCATCCTGGAATATCAGCTAAATCTTACTCCATCAATTTCTAAGGAGGAGGTTGATGAGGTGTTGGCACGATTCGTAGCGTACGCGGTCAGAGAGAAGAGCAAAGGAATCCGAGTCATGGACGAGAATCTTCTGGAAGGGTAGTGTGCATTAATTGCTCATGGTGGTCAAGGAGGAATCTGCTATTTTTGGGAGCATTTATGACACCACTCCTCCACCTTCTGGCGGTTTTTAGGGAAAACTTGTCTAGGGCTGAGGTGGCTCGATCTGAGCCCTCCATTGTAATTCAATCTGGACCGTCCATTGGACTTGGCCAGCTATATAAGGGGGAGTCCCCCTCATTTGTAATCTAATAGTCAGAATCAGAGAGTAGTCAGCAACTTTTGAAGCAGAATAGAGAGTAGATACTTTTGAGTTAGATTAGTTTTCATTGCATTGTTGAAGAAGGGGAATTCTCCCTTTGAGAATTTTGTAAGAGATTGTCACAAAAGGCTATTCATAATAAAGCATTTCATTGATGGTGAATTCAAACTTTGTTGTGAGTAGTTCGTGAGGTTTCTTCTTCCTTTGACTTCAACTAGGACTTAATTTCATGCTAATAGTTAAATATGGATGCTTATGCTTGATGTAAGTGAGCTTCTTTTATCCATACCACTAACATTCTTACTGATGGTAAGCTTGTCTTGCGTGGTCAACTGGAACATTTCATACTTAACTTCAATCAAGATTCATGTGTAGTTATGCATCGTTGTGATGGTGGTTGCATTATTGAATCGTGATTTGAACATCCATTTTACCCTTTGAAGATTGCACTTACTTTGTCGAGGCTGTCCAATTGGAGGCTAGACAACGTTTGTTAGAAGTTCATTGAAATCGAGCATAACACCCTTTGCATTTAGGTTAGAATTTAGAATTTAGAAATCTTTGCAGCCATTCAAATTCCGCATACTTTTGGTTAATTTTAGGAAACTTGCACTTCAAAGCCAAATCATTCACACGAAAATCCCTTTCAAAAGCATATATTGGTTGTTACTGCACGTATCCTGAACAATTGTGTAAGTCCCCTCGTAAGAACACAGCAAATACACATCAACCAAACTGGGTCTATTCGCATTAAAAGAACCTTGGAGTTGAAAGCATGATCTTACTCGCAATCTTAGCATGCTGAATACTTTGTTCAAGAGAGAATAGGGTATCCGTTGGGAAACTTTGTTCTGCTGATTGGTGCGGTCACGAAAATCACATCAACAGAGAAACTTCTGGCGACTCCACGGGAAAGTGTTGAAAAACACTTTAAGAATTGAACCTTGATTAAATCTTCCTCAAACCATCATACAGAAAAGACACTCACTCAAAAGGGGAGAAGAATCCGATATTGGATCAGAACACTTTCATCCAAGACCCTGTGAGTGTGTGTATTCGTTCCACCTCTAAACCATTTCAACTTCCGGAATCGGCCGTCGCAAGTTATATAAATATCTTAGCTTCAAAAGCATCCTGGACATTGCCTCGCTGCTAGTCAGGCGTCCATAGTCCCGACGAGGTTGTCGCTACAATTCTCACGAATATTGCTCCACTGCCGGTCGAGCGTCCATAGCCCTGGTGGAGTTACTCACATGTTCCCAAAACCAATATTTCATAATATATTTCATTTTTCATTTTCTCATTTTTTGTTTTCAGATAATTCTTTTAAGCACATTTCCTTTTCTTTTTGATTTCTCCGTCAATTCCTTGATTGGCCGGCAGGCAATGAAGCCTCCAATGGGTTCGAGAATTGTAGTGGCGCTGAAGCAAGATGTAAGATTTTCACCTGCCAAGACCTTTCCCAAGAAACCAAAATGACTCAGAGTGGAGATAGGTAAGGTATTTAGGATCTTCAGACTCATGTGTTAAGACACAATAACGGGTTAACCTCCCAAAACGAGTTTATTCCAAACTGGATGATGACAAGAGGAAAATAACCTTAGTCTCTTTCAAAAAATTTGCAAATTCCAGCGGAAAGAAACCATGTTGTGAGAGTTAAAACCATCATTACCCCCTTTGCAGTGGGAAACCCTAAAATACTTGCCCATTCCAAACCAAAACCACTTGAGCAGACAACTCAAGGGAAGGAACGCCAAACCAAAAACCCAGAGGGCAACAAACCAAAACCAAAACGAAACGAAACAGGAAAGCAACGGGAAAGCAAACAAACGGGAAAGCAAATCTAACCTAATATGTTACAAAGCAGGCTCTCGGAGAGAACCTAGGACTGGAAATAATGTTTGAGGAACTGTCCGTTGACGGGCAACGGGACATCCTCCTCTGTCAATGTGCGTAATCTAAATACATTATCTCCAAGGATTTCAGAGATTTGATACGGCCCCAACCACAACTTATCGAATTTGTCATGATCACCTTTCTTCTCGTGGGCCTTGTCCCAGTATAAAACCAAGTCAGAAATCCTGAATGACTTGATCTTAGCTTGTTTATCGAACCATCTTTTTACTACTGCCTGGTGTTTTGCCAGATTCTCAAGTGCTTCATCTCTTTTCTCCTCTAGGTGCATCAGCTGAGATAGCCTTGTTTGAACTTGATCCTCTCCTTCGAGATACTCTTGAATAAACTGGAGAGTTGGTATCCGTAGTTGAACTGGAAAAACTGGATCCTGTCCATAGACCAAATGATATGGGGACGTCCCCAAGGAACTCTTCGTTCTAATCCTGTCTGCCCATAGGGCAAACCTCAACTGCGTGTGCCAATCTTTTGGATTCTTGTCCAACAGCTTCTTGATAGCATTCAGTAAATTCTTATTTGTGGACTCTGCTAGTCCATTTCCCTGTGGGTAGTAGTTGGAAGAAAACTTCAGTGTAATTCCGTATTCAAAGGCCCAATTTGAGAACCTCAGCGATGAGAAAGCTGAACCATTATCGCATACTATGGCGTGAGGGCATCCAAATCTTGTGACAATATTTTCCTCCAGGAATCTGATGACCACATCTGTCGTGCACTGCCTCAAAGCCTGAGCCTCTGTCCATTTGGTGCAGTAATCCGTAGCTGTCAAAATGAATCTGTGTTGGCCCGAAGACGGCGGGTTAATCATGCCAATAAAGTCCAATCCCCATTTCGCAAAGGGCCTAACCTCAATCACTGGTTGCAAAGGCATAGCTGGGTGTTTTCCTCTATTCGCTGCTATCTGACATATGTGACAAGCCTTTACATGCTCGTATGTGTCTTTGAAGAGCGTGGGCCAATAGTACCCAGCTCTTAGAATCTGGTGAGCCGTGGCTAGACTACTCCCATGTCCTGTCCCAAACTTTTCGTGGAAATGCTCTATCAATTGCTTTGCTTCTTGTTTTCCCACACATCTTAAATAGATTCCTTCATAATTTCTCCTATAAAGCACTGATCCCTGGAGCATAAACCTTTGACTTTTCATTCTCAATGCTCTCCGCTGGACTGGATTCAGGTGGCGAGGGCACCTATGATTCAGCAAGTAATAAACGGTGTCGTCGTACCACTCCCCTGGAGATACCTCATCCAATACATACGTTTGTTGTACCAATTCTGGACCCACCATTGCGATTGTCTATGCTAAAGCCTGTCCTCGGACTAACTTCATGGGCTGTATTTCGATATCATATTCTTGCAAAGTGGCGACCCACTTGCCTCTTCTTTCTCCTAATTCATTTTGCATCAACAATGTTTTCACTGTGGCATCTGGAACTATTGCATGGACCTTGCTTCTTAAAAGGTAGTGTCTGAATTTCTTAACGGCTTTCACCAAAGCATATGCTTGTTTTTCAACACTGGGGTATCTCAGCTCGGCCTCTTTCAAAGGAGCACTCATAAAAGCAATTGGGTGCTCGTCCTTTTCCTCTGTTCTTTGTGTCAACACTGCTGCGCAGGTATGCTCTGAAGCGAATGAATATAGATAAAAGGGCTTCGTGTAATCTGGACTAACCAACACTGGAGCATCCACTATAGCTTGTTTAATCTCATCAAAAGCCTTCCTAGCCTGTGAGGTCCATTCAACCTTTGCATTTTTCTTCAGCATTTCATTTAGCGGCCTTACTATTTCAGCAAATCCAGTTATGAACTTTCTCACGAAATTAATCTTGCCGAAGAATGACCTTAATTCCTTTTGACTACCTGGCAAGCCAATCCTGGAGATAGCCTCAATATGCTCAAGGTCAATTGAAATACCCTTCTCCGAGATGACATGACCCAATAGTTTACCTTCTGTTACACCAAATAAACATTTCTTAGCATTCAAGGACACCAAATCTTTTGCATCTCTGAAAAATCTTCCTTAAGTCCTCGATATGGTCTCCTCTTCTCTTTGAGAATACGGTCAAATCATCCATGTAAATTATTATGCACTTTCCTACCAAATCTCGAAAGGCGATATCCATAGCTCTCTGGAAAGTGGCTCCTGCGTTGATTAGGCCGAAAGGCATTCTCCTGTATGCGAAGGTTCCCCATTTTGTGGTGAATGTTGTCTTCAGTCTGTCTTCTTGTTCAACCATCACTTGGTTATATCCTGAATATCCGTCCAGGAAGGACATCATTTGTGAACCATTCACTATTTGCAATACCTCATCTAATGAAGGCAAAGGATAGTTATCCTTTTCAGAGGCCCTATTCAAATTACGGAATTCTACACATAATCTTATTTCTCCATTCTTCTTTCTAACTGGAACTAGATTGGCGACCCACGTGGAGTGCCTTACTGGAAAGATGATCCTAGCCGAAAGAAGCTTCTTGACTTCCTAATAGATCAATGGTTCTAGCAATGGATTTACTGGCCTCTGCCTCTGTCTGAATGGCTTGCTGCCTAGTTTCAGTGGAATTGTGTGTGTAATCAATGATGTGTCATATGTCTTCAAATCTTCATATCCCCAGGCTATTACACCTGGAAACTCTTTCATTAGCTTCAAAATACCTTCCTTTTCTTCTGGTGTGCAAAATTTCCCAATAAAAAAATTCTTTACTTGTCCTTCTGTCCCCAGATTAACAGCTTCGCAGTCATTGCCTTGGGTGCTCTGGTTTCTACTCGGCTTATCAGGATCAAACAGCCTTTCTAATTCAACCATTCCCCTTGGAATGACATTTTTCTTCAAATTAAGGATACCTTTGGTATCAAACTCTGCTTCTTCAGTTTCTTCCTCATCAATGATTTGTGCTTCAAATACGCCTGAGCACGTGAGAAAATCTAGGATCTGTTTATCATCATCGAACACCTGAAAATTCTTTATGTTGTCAGGGATGGCTGGTGTTGAAACCAATTCTACTGTAAACTTCTTCAATCCCTGCATAGCCAAAGGTTCGAGAGAACTAGCAGCTTGTGTGAGTGAATTTGCAACTGGATTCTTGGACATATAAACTTGCTTTATATTAAATGCATCGAAGCTTTCTATCAAGTCCCATACTCTATTTCGGTACCGGCCCAACCTCTTGTCGTGACAAGCATACTGTTTCCTCACCTGGCGGACCACA
This sequence comes from Sequoia sempervirens, assembly GCA_007258455.2. Lineage (NCBI taxonomy): Eukaryota > Viridiplantae > Streptophyta > Pinopsida > Cupressales > Cupressaceae > Sequoia > Sequoia sempervirens. Next base: position 45,706 of record VDFB02073876.1, read on the forward strand.
ATATCAGAGTCCCCAAAGGCGTGTACAATCTTGGCTCCCTTCTGGATGGCGAGGAGCAACCCATGAATTAAAGATTCATATTCAGTGACATTATTAGTGCATGCAAATTGAAGCCTATAGGCACCCAAATATGCCTCTCCAGTTGGGCTAATAAGTTCGAACCCTGCTCCATTACCCTTCTTTGATTTTGATCCATCAAACCTCAAAGTCCATACTTGATTTTCCATGAGGGGGCTGGGGAACCGAACATGTGTATCTTCCTGATTGCATTGCTTTGAGGCCTTTTCTTCGATCTCTGACTGAATTTTATCATCCTCTACAAGTTCTTCTATTAGAACATTGCTTCCTTCACTTGTCTTTTGACCTTCTTTCTGCATTGAGGCTTGTGAGACGAGCTTTTCGACTTGTTCTAGGGCCACCTTACACATGGCACATGTGATCTCAGAGTGGAATGCCTCATGTATTCTACACCAATTTGGAAGTAGCAAATTCCTGATGGAGGCATCTTTACCCAACTCAGTTTCTTGTTTTACGCTGTTCAGAACGAAATCTCTAAAATTTTCAAACGTTCCCCCACTTTCACTGTCACTTGCATCACTTTAAATCAGGACTTCAGTGGAAGCATTGACATCTTCTAGGATCTTTGCTTCATTTGGGCTTTGCAGCATCAGCACTTCTTGCTTGACGGGCCTATATGAGCCTAAATCAGTCTCTACAAACATTATTTCATTATCCTCACCGTACTTTTGATCTTGATTTGATTCGGGACTCCCTTCCATGGAAGCCACATATGGGAAAAATCCGTTGCAATATACCCATTCAATTTTCTAGCCCAGTCTCTGCTCAGCAACATGCCGTACCCATCTGGTATGTCAACCACTGATATATCAATGCAACTTTGAATTCTAGGATCAGCTGATAACTGCATATGAATATTATTCAACTCTCTGACAACTAGAACCTCCGTTTTGTCTAGCTGGGTTACTTTCTTAGTGGTTTGAAGTGGGACTACACCCAATCTTTGACACACTTTCAGTGGCATCACATTGCTAGAGGCACCGGAGTCAATCAAACAATTGTGCAATAATTTCCCAAAAATTCTAACTGACACGAGGAAAGGGGCTGGTTCATCTTTCCCCTGATAGAAAACTACTGGTTTCTTCCTTTCCTCAATAGGAGTATTCTTGTTTTCAACCTTTCTATTTAATGGAGTTTGGCTTCCTTGAGCAACCTTCTGATTTTGCGTTTGCTCTTGTTTGTGTTCTGTAGGTAGATTGAACCGAACTTTCTTCTTATCTTCATTCTTCGGCTTCTCAGGCTCGCTTGAAGATCCTTGCACCATTCCTACAAACCCTTGAGATTGTTGCGGAATCTCCCAAGTGTTAAATGGTGCGTGAGGCACCTCTTCTACCATATTCGCACTTTGTACGGGACAAGACTGTGTTGACTATAGGGTTCCTGGATGTACTAGGTGCTTCTTGAGACGAGTTCTTCACAACAGGTGTCTCGTATAAACTTCCCAATATCGTATCCCTGACTTCTGAAATCTTCATCAATTCATATAGGGGAAGACTCACCTTTATCTTCTTTACTTCATCCAACACATAGGAACTTAACCTTTTCATATCATCCCTTGGAATATTGTCCTTTTGTGGACGTTGCATCACGTGAATAGGTTGTTGGACATTTTGTTGTCCGTTTCTATTTTGCATCATATTCTGTTGTCTGTATTCTGGAGAATCCCTTGGTAGACTTGGATTGTTGCTTGCATTGGGATTTGGCGGAGTCGCAAAATTATTCGGAGGGATTGAGGACATCAAGGGTTCCTTCTGATGGTAGCTCCTCTGATAAACTTTGGGCGTTGCTCCTCCGGAAGTCTGAAAAGCCTGCACCTCTCTTCTCCCTTCTACCAGAACATTGTTGTTGAGAGGTGGGAAAATGTAATTGCCTTGATCAGGAGGTTCCTCTGAATAGCTATCTTGAGCTTCTGAATATACTTGGGCCTCTGAATAAACTTGAGCTTCTTCAACTTGATTATCTGGCGTCCCCACGGGACCATTTGCTGAAGCTGGTGGGAATCTATGGTTAATAGATGGCGGCCAGTAACTTTGGTGCTCAGGTGGGACATTAACTTCTTCTAGAATCAAAGCTTGGTCATACCTTTGTACTAGGACAATTTCATATCCTGTAGTCGGAGGATTCTCAGTACCCTCCGTGCTTTTTACTTCTCCTTTGAAAATATCAGCAGCAACTTGAAATTCATGACATTGTAGTTCTGAATGCTGATTGGTATTGTGTAATCTACACCATCCCGACATAGCGGCTTCGGCCAAGAAAACTCTGTCCGCGGGACGGTTCTCTGGAGGTGGCGGATTATCCAATGGTGACAGAATACCTCCATTATTGGGTCCTGTGTTCCAAGGCCTCTTCTGATATCCTTGATTGTTGTTACGATACCCATGACTATTATCGTGGCCATGTCCTTGATGGGCATCTTGATGATGTGGAGGATTATTTTGATATCCTTGATTGGCACCTGGATGTGCCTGATAGTTTCTCAGCATGGATTGCATTTGATTGTTCTGATTTCTGAGGTAGGTGACCTCAGATGACAGCCTTTTCATTTGTTCAACTAGCTCTTTCATTTCGTCTTTCTCTTCTTGAGTCCTCATTTGTGGCACCGTATTCTGGAGATAGACGGGCTGCGTAGCTTGAGTTTGGGATAAAGGTACCCCAGGATGGAGAACTAACTGGTTAGATGGTGCTTGCATCTGATAAGATGGTTGCGGAATAGGATTCAATACTGGAGTCTGCGGATTCCAAGTTGATCCAAGAGTTTGCATTTGATTATTTGTAGTCGTCAATCCTGTGTACAAGGAAGGCCCAGTTATGTTCTGCCCCATATTTTGACTTACTTCGACAACTTTCACGTATGCCTGGTTCATGTCTGCCGGAGTGGGATGAGCTTGTCTCACAAACATTGCAGTCAATGGATCCAAAGCTGCATAATAATTCTCTCTAGCATCAGGAACAACGTAAGAAGTTCATAGCCTTGTGAGAGCTTTCTGAAATCTGTTGTTAAAAGCATGAATGGGTTCCTTATCTTGTCTTCTCACTTCAGTGAATTGGCGGAAAAGCTCTACTGGAGTAACGGGAATGCCAAACTTTCCGATGAAAGCTTCCTTCATCTGCTCCCATGTTCTTATGGACCCAACTGGCAAATGTATAAACCAAAAGTGTGCTTCTTCTCCCAAAGAATACGGGAATAATCTGCAAGCCACATCCGCGTATGCAATTTGCCTATTTCGCAGATTATCCTCGAACATCTTAATGTGATCTTCAGCTGAACGGTTTGGATCATTAACTTGATACTTAGTGCAGAAGTGCTCTGGATTCTTTGGCATGTCATGGTCGTCTGCGAACTCAAGAGGTGATGGATTAGTAACCAGCCAAGTAGCACCATTTGGAGCGGGTTGGCCTCCTTGTTGACCTCCTGGTTGAGCCATCGCTTGATTTGGCTGCCTCCTTTGATATACAATTACTGGGGTTGCTTGTGGCTGTTGAACTGATTGCTGAAATAACACTGGTGTAGAAACCTAGATGGTTCTTGGTTGAGCAAATCTCGAAACACTTGGTGGAGTTTTGAACAGACTTGAAATTTCTATTCCACTCGTTCCTCCTTCACTTGAACAAACTTCTTCACTTGAGGGAAATCTTTCACTTGAGCAAACTTCTTTCTTCTTTCTTGCTCGAGTAGGTAGTTCTAACTCCACAAAATCTTTAGACGAACTAGGCACGGACCTCAATATTCTTTTCAACTTGTCTGGGGAGAACGAGCTAATGCGATCCAGGATGTAGCTATCTATCTGCGAGGTGCAGGAGCGGGAGCCAGTGGTTGCCTCTGATTCAACAAGTTTCGTTCAATTGCAACTTGAATTTCAATAGCCTTCTCTTCTTCCTCTTCCAACACAAAGCAAGTTCGCATATACTGAGCATAGCTCTCCTTTGTCCTCCACGCGAGATTGTTCAAACCCGTGAGGATGTCTTCTTGATCGTCGTTGAACCCCAAATTAGGCTGCAACACTGGAAATATCTCTCTATGCGGCAACACCATCTTGACTCATGATAACTTCTTCTCCAATGAATTTCTTTTTGATAAAATCCCTTCTTACTTGGATGTGGTCGTTAACTACAAGAATCCTCGAAATGCCCTCCTTCTAGCGCCAGTTTCTCTGTTGATGTGATTTTCGTGACCGCACCAATCAGCAGAACAAAGTTTCCCAACGAATACCCTATTCTCTCTTGAACAAAGTATTCAGCATGCTAAGATTGCGAGTAAGATCATGCTTTCAACTCCAAGGTTCTTTTAATGCGAATAGACCCAGTTTGGTTGATGTGTATTTGCTGTGTTCTTATGAGGGGACTTACACAATTGTTCAGGATACGTGCAGTAACAACCAATATATGCTTTTGAAAGGGATTTTCGTGTGAATGATTTGGCTTTGAAGTGCAAGTTTCCTAAAATTAACCAAAAGTATGCGGAATTTGAATGGCTGCAAAGATTTCTAAATTCTAAATTCTAACCTAAATGCAAAGGGTGTTATGCTCGATTTCAATGAACTTCTAACAAACGTTGTCTAGCCTCCAATTGGACAGCCTCGACAAAGTAAGTGCAATCTTCAAAGGGTAAAATGGATGTTCAAATCACGATTCAATAATGCAACCACCATCACAACGATGCATAACTACACATGAATCTTGATTGAAGTTAAGTATGAAATGTTCCAGTTGACCACGCAAGACAAGCTTACCATCAGTAAGAATGTTAGTGGTATGGATAAAAGAAGCTCACTTACATCAAGCATAAGCATCCATATTTAACTATTAGCATGAAATTAAGTCCTAGTTGAAGTCAAAGGAAGAAGAAACCTCACGAACTACTCACAACAAAGTTTGAATTCACCATCAATGAAATGCTTTATTATGAATAGCCTTTTGTGACAATCTCTTACAAAATTCTAAAAGGGAGAATTCCCCTTCTTCAACAATGCAATGAAAACTAATCTAACTCAAAAGTATCTACTCTCTATTCTGCTTCAAAAGTTGCTGACTACTCTCTGATTCTGACTATTAGATTACAAATGAGGGGGACTCCCCCTTATATAGCTGGCCAAGTCCAATGGACGGTCCAGATTGAATTACAATGGAGGGCTCAGATCGAGCCACCTCAGCCCTAGACAAGTTTTCCATAAAAACCGCCAGAAGGTGGAGGAGTGGTGTCATAAATGCTCCCAAAAATAGCAGATTCCTCCTTGACCACCATGAGCAATTAATGCACACTACCCTTCCAGAAGATTCCCGTCCATGACTCGGATTCCTTTGCTCTTCTCTCTGACCGCGTACGCTACGAATCGTGCCAGCACCTCATCAACCTCCTCCTTAGAAATTGATGGAGTAAGATTTAGCTGATATTCCAGGATGGCCACCATTTGTTCATGCTTGTCACAGGACTTCCCCCAAGCTTCCATAGAGTCCTGCGTACTCTGAATGATCGCCGAAAATGCCGTCATGTTCTCAAAGTCCAGCTGAGAGAACCTCTTCATCTCGGAGAAGAAAGGTCGCAACCTTGCCTTCAATCTATCAATCTCAACCTCTTCAGGAGCCATCCTCTTGGCGAACAATGCCTCCAATGTGTTGAGGATACCCTCGTGGATATTCCTCATTGCCTTCTTGATCCTGGTGGACTCTACAGCTGCCGTATCGAAGAAATTCTTTCCAGTGAAAGCCGCCGAATGCCACCCACGGAAATCATACCTGTCGCCTGCCTGGATCACTCCTTCATTCACCAAAGTTTGCGTGGGCACACGCATCAAAACAGCAAGGCGAGGGATGGTTTTATCCTGAAAAATATGGGTGTCCCCCCAAGCTTGCTCGACATTATCTAGGCGTGAAAGGATACCAGATGCATTCTGAAATGATGAGACAAGATCGGCCATGAACTTTTTAGCTTCAGCACGGACACCACTTATCCACTTGTCTCCCTCTCGTATAGCTCTCTTCATCTCCTCAAGCCCACCGATTGGCTCTCGTGGTAGCTCAGGCGGAAGCTCTACCACTGGGTTCTCCTGAGCAACTGGATGTGCCAGATGTTGCACATACTCGACCAAAGCCTTGTGCTCCCTTTTCAATCTTTTGTACTTTCCTTCCTTCTTCACCAGCCTGTCCTTCAATGCCTGGAATGAGCTTTCAGCCTCCTCGACCACTTGCGCTCCGGAGGGACGTCCCAACTCAATTGTGGTGACCGTGTAATTTTCCGGCATTGCATCACTCAAATCATAATCTTCTCTTGGAGCAGCAATATGGAGGCTGCGTGAACCTGCCTCATTAGTCTCCATTCTTGTATACTTTCTCGCTCTCTTCCTTTTCGGCGACTTACTTGTTCTGTTTAGAAGCTCTTCCATTTCGACCGCCAAGTCAGCATCATCATCCTGGTCCCTCCTAATTGCCTGTGAAAGCCAATTACGCTGAATGTCATAAATGATAAGGGGCTGCTCTTCGGTTGCCTCCACTTCATGGACCTCCTCCCGAGCAACATTCTGCTGAGGCTCAATTATTTCAACGTTTTGATCGCTCCCTTCACGAGCTCCAACGTCTTCCTCTTCGAAGGCAAAATCAAAGTGGGTATCCGTTTCTGTCTCTTCCCCTTCATCCGGCTGATTGGCGCCCTCAGGGACATTAGCACTCTGAGTATCTAATTCTCTCGGCATTGGTTGGTTAACCTCCCCAACCTCTGGCTCTTCATTCCCTCGAGCTCTCTGATCTGCAAACAATGAGACTTCACGCACACTGGAAGAGTGAGTCACCAACTGAGTAGATGTTGTGTCCTCCGACCCTTGAGGTTCCGGCTGAACAGGCTCTTCTTGCGGTGGTTGTGGCTCTGGAGGCTGGGCAATTTGTTTCTTTCTTTTCGCCGACACTGGTGGCCTTTTATCACCCATGAGGTCGTATGTGAAAGCAACTGACCTCCTTCTTAGTCTGTGAACACGCTCTTCTACCCAAGCCCTTGTGAAAGTCAAGACAGGAATAGACACAGTGTCTAAATCCGCAATCTCCGGTTCGGCCCAATCTACTGGTGGAATCGGTGTGTTCTTTATTGCTTCATAATCCGGATGAATCAGCCTGGTATCTTCTTCGACTTGGTCCGGCACTTGGACCACTTCACATTCTCTGATCAATTTGAGAGGCAACCTCGAAAACGTTCTTTTCCTAATCTCAGCCTCACTCCCAGCATTCGCCCAAAAATCTTCCAAGTGAGTTCTGTGTCTGTACTCCTGCCCCTGAACGGTTCCAATCTTACCCCGAGGATCAAAATCCTGTCGGCTGGTGTGAAGAGTCAACTTGTAGAACTTTAGTTCATCTTCAGCCTCTTTGGCTGCCTGCAGAGTAGGGCATTCTTCAAGCGAGTTTCCCAACACAATGGGAAAGTGCAAGCCTCCCTTCTTTCTCCTAATGATTTTGTCGTAGGCCACCAATTGCCTAGACAACTCAAGCAGTATCATTCTGTTGGTGGGGTACCTAGGTAGTTTGTAGACATATGAATCGTACCCTGGCAGCCTCAAATAAGTAAACTTCGGGAATTGGACGAACCAACACCCATACTCTTCTATTAGCATCTGAGCCTCCTCGGATATCCTCTGATGTAACCTCTGCTGAAGGGTTCTTGTGATATACATAGTGAAAGCGTCATTAACTCTCTTGAAGTCACCTGTGTGCGTGAGGTGCAACTGTCTGCAGGACTCGTGAATCTTGAACTGATTGTATCCACAGCCAATTGGTTCCTGGTATGCCAACCCTCTATACTTGGTCATTCGGGCAAGCATGTAAATAACATACGAGCTCATGTAGAATGTTCTCGTTCTCTTCAGACTCCGGAACTGTTCGTCAATATTATCACTTATCATCTGTGCCCAATTTACTTGCTCCTTCCCTTCGAGCACCACGCTGATGTAGAAGAACATCCATGGCTCGAACACAAATGATTGCGGGCTACCGTTAACCCTACTGAGCAACATAATTATATCGCAGTATTCCTGTTTCAGCTCTTCTGAGATTATCTGCTTTGGCAGCCTTGCAGCAGGAGGCTTGGGCTTTCGCATCCAAGTGGTATTGATCCTCTTCATGCACTTTTCGAAGGACGTGGCGTACATCTTGTCAGCCTTTGCCTTGGATTTATACAACATATTATCTGTAGCTAGTATCCCAAACGCCTCGCCAATTGCGTCAGGTGCAAAGTTGGCCAGTATCATACCATCCGGAGAACTGATAGTCCGATCGTCCGAGTTGTAAAAGTTGGCGCATTCTAAGATTAACTCCGGACAACGAACTGCTGGTTGGAACCCAGCTGCTGCATATAATCCACTCTTGACAATGTTGCACGATGCCTCTGTCGGAAGATTGCCACCTTGCCCATACATTCTGCGCATGAAAGCCTCGAGATTGAAAGGCCCAAGGTTGGTGTCTGTCAAGTTCCCAAACTTCGATACGATCTTTGACTCCGGAATGAAGGACTTCTTCAAACTTTTGATAATTTCCTGCCTGGAGGCGTTTTCTTTGACAGCTTCGTTGATACCAGCCTTTGCTCCAGCTTTGCTAGTTCCAGCAACATCAGCCTTTCGTCCATCAGCCATCTGCAAAACAAGAAGCAAACATTACACATCCAACTTTTTGAAACAAAAATCACGTGAGACGGCTGGCGGATGGAGTTGGCTGCGAAAATAAACGTGAGTTAATAGCTTCAGCAACCAACTCGTCTTCAAACCTTGGCATACTTAAACTTCAAACTTCAACAACTTGCAGCCAAAAGAAATTTTCATCTCCCTGTAAGAAATTAACTCCAACAATCTCAACCTCGGAAAATGTGTTAAGTTTCAGCAACGTTTAAATCAACAACTTCGAAGAATTCAACAATTTTAAATTAGCAAGCTTGGGAGTTATAAACCATCAAGTTCAAATCAACAAGTTTTAATAATTTCCAATCAGCTTTTCGAGAGTTATAAATCAACAACTTCGAAAAGTTTCAGCAATCTCAAATCAGCACTTCGAAAATTATAAATCAGCAACTTCGAAGGCTTTAACAATTTTAAATCCGATTTAATTCTAACATTTAACAACTTCAGAAGATTTAAATTTCAAGCTCAAGCAATTTCGAGTTCAAACAATTTCGATTTCCAGCATAAACAATTGATTTCAGCTTTCAGCAACTTTTAACTTCGAAACACATTTCAACTTTCAGCAAAACATTGAGCTTCAGCATCTTCGAATACTTACCTCAGCAACTCCAAATTTTTTTTGAGAGATATAAACTTCTTGAAAAGAAATCGAACTCAACCCTCAGCAACTTCGCAGTGATCGCAACAACCCGAAAAATCAACTCTCAGCCACTCCAAGAAATCTCGACTTTAGCAATTTCAACCTCTTGAAAAATCGACTTCACACACTTTCAGCAACTCCAAGTTTTAAAAATGTTAAATCTCACAACTCAATAACCTCTCTCAATTCACCAGCATAAATTTGAGCTTCGAATTTTGTGAGATGAGAATGAAAATCCTCAAAGTTTTATAGCCAAAAGCTGGTGCTAATTTTAGCAGATGCCATTAATTTTCTTCATCATGACTTACACATTTGCTAAATTTAAAAGGGAATATTCCAGTCGTCTTGCAGTCGTCATAGCAATTTGCTATTTAGGGAGATTCTTTCCTCGATTTAAATTTAAAACTTCCCTCCCGACTGCCAGTGACTTCGGAAAAAAAATCATTTCACTCCGATTTGAAATAATCTCAACTGTCTTTTTTTAAATGGCGTATTTAATTTATTAAAATTTAATTTAAATGCCATTTTAAATTATTTCACCAGCACACTTTTAAAAATTCGATATCAATACTTTAAATTGGCTAGGCGTAATTTATTTTCCATCCATACTTAACTCCGAAGTAAATTCCCCATAAATTAAATCGTCCGAATTTTAAAATTTTATGTGTCGAAATTTAAAGGGGAATTTAATTTAATACTTAGGAAAATAATTAAATCGATTAAATTAATTTAATTTCTCCGACTTAGGCAAATTTTAAAAATTTAATTGCCTGGAGAAATTATTTTTACTCCCAACGCCTTTTTAATTTTTCCATTATCACATTTTGACTTTATCTCTTGGGCGCAATCTGGAGGGGGAACATTTAACTTTTCAACGTTTAGTATCTATTTATCCCCCTTTTAAACCAAGGCGTATGTATTTAAATCCAACGCCCTAGCAATATTTTATTTTCATATCGAAATTGTCTTGGACTTAGGCGTATTTGAGAGTTGCCTTTCTTTTTGACGTGCCTTGGGAAATTTCCCATCATCCTCTCTTTTGAGGCGCATATTATGGGCTAAACTTTTATTTTCGCATTTGAATTCCATTTCTAGCTTGGGCGCATGGGATGTTTCACACTTCTAGTTTGAATACTTAACCTCTTTTCATCCTTACCCATGGCGCATATAAAGGTAGGTGCTTTCAATTTAATCAAGGTGCCTTTAAAACATTCTCCAGCTTCCAAAGTTCTTGGGCGTAGTTCATGCATTTCCCATTCTCCAGGCGCACTTAGACGTTTTAGAGACTTGTTCAAGTCTAGGCGCAAATAAGACCATGAGCATTCACCTCAACACTTAGAAAATTTTAGAGTCTCTCCTTCAAGCTTTGGCGCAAATAGAATGTGTTGCTTTCAAATTTGTCATGCTTAAATAATTTTGGGTCTCCATGAGTCAAGGCGCATATGGGTGTTGATGCTTTCAATTGATGCCCTGGGCGCAAATCATAGGCTCTCTTTCCAATTTCTCCCAGGCGCAAATGACAAGCTAAGCTTTCAGTTTTGGCTTAGGCGCATATGAGGGTCCTCACTTCCATTTTATCACCAAGGCGCAAATCACTATGTCTCCTTTCAATTTTGAAGTGGGGCGCACTTGATACTCAAAGCTTTAAATTTCAATACTCAAGGCGCATATTACAAGTAGAGCTCCCAGGCGCATTTTACAAGTCAAGCTTTTAGCTTCAATCTCCAGGCGCATTTTACAAGTAGAGCTCCCATTTCTAATACTTGATAAAATTTCGCTTTCTCCTCTTCTGGGCGCATTTAGCTGAGGTAGCTTTGAGTTTGGGGGCGCATTTGCCAGGCTCTCCTTCCAATTTTCCCATGGCGCATTTGCAAGGGGCTGCTTTTAGTTTCAACACTTAGCACGGTTTTAAGTTCTTTCAAAGGGGCGCATTTAAGCCATGACACTTTCAACTTTGTCAACACTTAAAAGACTTCTAAACTCATCTTCCCTTCAAGGCGCAAATGACCACTGGAGCTTTCAGGCGCAAAACATAGGAGGAGCTTTTAATTTTGTGACTTAGAAAATTTTCCAATTCACTTCCAAAGAGGGGCGCATTTCATAGGTTGGACATCCAATTTGGGGCGCATTTACCACATAGAGCTTTTAATTTGTGACCTAGGCGCAAATCACCCCCTTGTGTATCAACTTCAATGCCTTGGGCGAATTTCGAACTCTTTGGGCGCATTTACCCTTACCAACTTCCAGTTTCAACGCTTGGAAAGTTTCTCAACTACTGCACATTACCTTGGGCGCATCTAGGAGGTTATACTTTCAATTTTGACCTTAGGCGCATCTTGTTAGGCATGCTTTTAGTTTTCTAGACTTAGTCAATTTTCCGTCTCTATTCAGCTTCTCAAGATGGATTTTGATGCCGGACTCCAAATTTTATCAACCCTGGTGAATTTTATGCGTCTTGCCAGATTTAAGTTGATTTTCCTCTGTCAACCCTAATTCGCCCTGACTTTCTATTTTTAGAAAGTTCCTAGAATTTTGCATCGTCAACTGAATTTTGACTCTAGAAAGCCTGATTTTTGCCCTGTTCTGGGTTTCCACAGATTTGTGTTGTTGATACCTAATACCTGTTTATACCTGCTATTTTTAGCAACCTGCTAAAAATAGAAATTACTCAGAAAATCTTCAAATTTCATATGTTGAATGCCTGAAGCTTGGCGATCGTAACTGGATGATGCTTTTGCTTGACTGTCCCGTTCTGCCCTTGATTTTAGGAAACCCTAATTTCTCTGCCCCAACCTGCTAAAAATAGCAATTATCTGATTCTTCATCCTCTGCAACTCCGTTTGTCTCGAAATTCGCGCCAAGGACACCTCACCACATGTGACTCGTACCTACTGAGGTCTGATGTCGGCCTGCTATTTATAGCTACTTCTGAAGTGACTTACTATTTATAGTAAGTGCTCGTTTTTGAGACTTCCCTATCTCCGTTTGAGTTGAAATTTGGATAGCGTGCTCCTCGTTGGTGAATTTGCCTGTCTGCGGTGACGCCCGAGGTTGACTTTCTATTTATAGCCTGTGCCAAGAATACCTTACTAAAAATAGCAAGTTCTCCGATTGCCTTCAAATTTTGCCAGCAAAATCCCTGGAAGATACTGACCATGATGGATACTTCAGTTTTGAGCACCTTGTTGTCTAACTCCTCATTTTTAGCCCTAAAGCTCGAAACCCTAATTTTATGCATGTTCCTCAGATGAGCTCCGTTTGACCTTGTTTCAATTGCATGATGATCAGTTTGTAGTTCTGAAGTGCTGAACAGCTGCCTAAGTGGTACCTGCTAAAAATAGAAAGTGTCCGAAAAAGTGACCGTCCAGCTGCTGGATGATTTCGCATCACACTGCCCGAAAAATCTTGAAAAACCCAGAAAAACCCAGAAAAATCTCCAACATGCAAGCGCTGGCTATAAATAGTAAGTTTCTGAAAAGTGATCGGTTCCACTTGCATGTTACACCGTTGCGAAGCTCTTCGAAAACTCAGAAAGAATGTGCTGACATGCGCTGAAAAGGTCTACATACAAACCCTAATATCGGCCTCCGAAGGCTCAATGCTGAAAGTCGTTATCCTGCTTTGCATGTCATATCACTACGAAGGTCTCGAAAAACCCAGAAAGAATCTCCGAACATGCATCAGAAAATGTAACATATAGGCCCTGCAATCTGCTCTGAAAGCTGGACTGCTAAAAATAGCAAGTCATCTGTTTTGCTCAAATTTTGTCAGAAATGAACTTGAAGTGTTCAGAATGCAATGAAGTTGTCAAAATGTGAAAATCCCGAGAAAATCAACCCTAAACTGACACTTACTAAAAATAGAAAGTTGGCAGAACTCAATGAAAACTTAGGGGTTAGTTGCTAAAAAGCGTTGTAATAGCAATGCTAGGCCTGAAAGTTGATCAACCAACTCAATTTGATCCTGAAGTGACCTAAAGATGTGAAACCCTAATTTCAATACTTGGCCAATTCCTACGTTCAAGCTTGCAGGCGGGAGCGTCCCCCGGAAAGCAGCTAGCAGAAAAGAAGCAGAACGAGAGAGGAAGAGAAAAAACCACAGCCAAAAGACCAGAATGGAGCAAAAATTTAGGGGTCCCCATTTTGAATGGGGCGATGTGTGAAAAGGTCACAACAGAACTTAATTTAAGTTTCTTGCAAAATTCTCTAATGTTCTATTCTCAATTGGATTCTTCAACTGGCGATATGGATTAAATGCTCTCCCTTTTATATCACAAGTTTGAGGGAGTCACACCTCTTCACTTCAAATAGTTACAACTCTTAATTATTGCATTTGGATACTAATAACAATTCAATTTTATATAAGCTAGTTTGTTAGTGCTTCTCACTCAAGGAGCATTTTGACAGAAAATTTTTTAGCATTTTTATAACTTTTAAAGTTTTAAGCATAAAGTAATCCTAAACACACATGGAGAACTCTTTGTTGAAGACATATCAGGCATGAAGCAAACACATGGATATACTCAAGACGCATAAATACACCTGAGATATGAGGCACACACATAAATACACGTAAGTCATGAAGTATTGGCCTGAATACACGTGGGTCACAAAGTATACCCATAAGTCACAAAGTATACACATGAATGCACGTAAGTTGCAAGGTATACACATGAATACAAGTAAGTCACAAAGTATACGCATGAATACACGTAAGTCACAAGGTATGAATACACGAGTCATAAAGTACACGTACGTTGCAAAGTATACACTTGAATACACGTAAGTCACAAGGTATGAATACACGTGAATCATAAAGTATACGACGATATGTACGTTGCAAAGTATACATTTGAATACACGTAAGGCACAAAGTATACATCAATACATGTAAACCGCAAAGTATTTGTAAGTCACCAAGTATACACATGAGTACACATAATACATAAAGTATACACAGGGAGCATGAAGCATACATGCGAATACACGTAATACATGAAATTATACACATAAATACACTTAAGTCGCATGAATACATGTATACACATGAGTACACGCAAGTCACAAGGTATGGAATTTGCAAAGTATACACTTGTAGTCACAAAGTATACACATGGTCACATGAATACATGTAGATCACAAAGTATACACATGGAAGGCACACACATCTCCCATACTCTCCTATGATTGAACCATCCAAGGATGTTAAAATGCTTTGTGATTGAATTAATGATTGACCATGAGTTTATTAATATCTAGTTATGGTAATCTGCTAATTAGTATTATTGTGGAAAATGATTATAATCTGCTAATCAGTTTGATTATGGTAAATGCTTCTAACCTGTGTGCAAGGCTTCAATCAAGGCCTCAATCAGGTGGAAGATATTCTCTAACCCCTTTGTTTATTCAAATTAAGGAATTAGGGCATTCCCAATTAGGGGACATTATAGTGGTATCAGAGCATGTTCCTGCCAGCCTATGGGACATCCCCACTTTAACCACCATTCAATTAGAATTAACTATTCAACCTTCTTAAGTAAGCCAATAATGCACTTGATGGAGTGCCAAGGACCCTTCTACCCTAGGCCCAAGAGTGGATATACCATCCCTCTTGGCCTCATGTGGCCCATGCCATCCATATAAGGTGATCTACCTAGGAGGTGTCTTTTCCGTAATCCCTCATCTCGCCAACCATTTCCCTCTCTCTAGGATTTGACCTCTTGTGCTGATTCCTCATGATGGAGGGGTGAGATTACAATGGGCGCCCTGAAAATACCATCTCTCCTAAGCCCAAAGGCAGTACCCTCTGTACCCCCTTGGCCTCATGGGGCTCATCTAGTCCCCATCTTGAGGTGTCATACCTAGGATAGTGCCCCATCACCGTTCCCCTCTTGTAATCTCAGTACTTTCTATCATGGCTAAAACATTCAAGGCATATGACAACAAATACTAATCATATTTACTGGTATAAGGAAGCAGTTATTACAGGAATGTATCATTAACATCTTGAATATCTAAATTAATAATCACAATCACTTATATTAAACTTGCTACACCATATAACTGTAAAACAGATCTCATACCACCGATTCAGGAAATCAGACTTTGGTGCACATGCAGATTTATCATTTATTTCCAATTTAGGAGGGGCAGTCCTCTATTTGCTTTTATTTAATTTTTCCTGTAGGTGCTCGCTAGTCTGTATATTCTCTCCTTCGATTGATGTATTCTTAATATTCAGAAGATGTTGTTAGTGTAAATCAAACACATAAAAATCTATTATTCATATAACAACTTATAAGGCTCAATAATTGTTGCAAGCATCATTATTGCATAATCGAATATAATTCATATAAATATATATATACCTATAACTATTATTAATTAATCTAATTACCTTTGCATATACATATATATATATATATATAATATATATATATAATTCTATTCAACTTACTTCCCTTATGATTTATCATTTGACTTCATTTATCTCTTCTTAAGCCAACTTCTTCCCGCATATTTCTTCTTCCAAATCTGACTATATCATATTAATGTATCTGCTGCTATGCTCAGGAAATGCTGTCCCTTTTCTGAGCGCAGATTATTATCTATTTCGAATGCTATATCCTTAATTTCCTCCTCCCCTCTCATCATTTCACAACCTTTATTTATTCCTTCCTCAAGAGTGATGACTTCCTGAATGGCTGTGCCTTTTTGTAAAAGGAAACAACTCTTTTGTGACATCCTTTATGTGGGAGCGCTAAAAACTAGGAAGTCAGACTTAAACAATATTCATTTGCATTGTTAATATCCTTTAGGGAGTCAGCTATAATAAAGATGGATCTAACCTTCAAGTTATTGAGGCTTATGAACCCCTGCCTCTGTAAAATATAGTTTTTGACAATTTAATTGTTATCTCATGCTAATCAAATTGCTGCTTCTTCCATCGCTGCTCTTCATAACATAAACTCCATTGCTATATGATGACAATCACTGCTTATTCCCTTTCCTTACTACCATCGATCACCCATATTTATATGTAATTTAGGGCTTATTAATGCATGGTCGGCCCTGTAATGAACCGGACCAATTTTTTTTTTGTTTTTCCAATTACAATTACAATCAACATGCACCCGTTAAGGTTAGCTCTAAAACCAAAACGATGTGGAAAGCAACTCTAACCAAGGATGTACACCAGGATCCCGATGTTGGGCAAGGTGTGAGCATATGGTCAGAGGATCTGATGCGAATGCAGAACTAGAAGGGAACTCTAACCAAGAATGCGTCTAGGATAGACGAGCATATGGTTAGAGGATCTTATGCATGTTGAACTTAAAGTAACTCTAACCAGGATGGCGCCGAGAGATGGCGAGCATATGGTCAAAGGGTCCCTAAAAACTGCTAACTGAAAGTAAATAGGTGGCAAGCCAGCCTCTTCCACTTATTCAATGGCAAGTACAATGAGCAAGAAGGAGATAAAGAGAATGCTGACAGTACTACTATTCAACTTACAATGAAATAGAGAGTGCCTGCCAAGAACATAAGATTAAGAGTTAAATAATGTTGCAATAGTATAGTAGACTTCCCCTTGCTTGATAAGGATGCTTAGAACCAAAACTCCACTCATAGGACCAACTTTATAATCTGATTTTTGATAGACCTGCAGCTTAAAATGCATAACCATCAACCCTAGAATCCACTAAAATGCACACAACTCACTCAAAACTCACCCAAAACACATAAGATAAATTGCATAATGCTTCTAAGATATTGGCGCCCAAGAATGAACTATAAAACTGACCCAAAGACTTATATATTTTTGCACGTAATTCCAAGCACCACTAGAAAGGTACGACCCTCAAGGAGGGGCGATTTTGCTCCATAAAATCCAACACTTGAAAATAAAATCTGAAACTTGGCACTCAAGGTCGCCCCTAGCGAGAAATCAGATTGGTAAAACACCCATAATAGAAATATTTTTATTTTTGAATCTATGAATGAAACTTACAATCAGCTATGATAATCAGCAACTCCAAAATATGACTAGAATGCAAGGAAACTGAACTAAGATGCTAGGAAACTCAAGTACAATGCTAGACAACTCAACTACAATCTACCTCTCAACTAGTTGCTATCTTTCAAGCAAGAAGTTAAGCCAAGCTAGGAGGTGTGCTTTCCTCGAAGCAACTCTGTCACCATTTCGGCAGCATAACTTTATTGAAAATATGAGATGATCAAATGAAGAGAAGAGGCCTCCTTAAATAGACTTGCCAAGCATCTTCCAGAAGCATCTAGAAGGGCGCCCAAGGTAGTCAAACAATATTTCAAATTTGAGTTGACCCTTATCCCTCCACAAGTGGCATCCAAACTCATAAAGGCAATATTTCATTAATTTAAAATTATCTTCTCTTCAAAAGTTGGCGTCCCACCTCCAAGAGCAATATTTGGCCTTATAAACATTAAACTTTCTCCTGATGATGCGTCCACCCATGAGGTCCCCCTTTTCAGAACAACATAAAGTCATGTAGCTAGACCAAGGGGTTATAATATTAAAATATAACATCATTTTAATTAAAATACTTATCTCTCCAAAAAAATGCATCCAAAGGCCAAGAATCAAATTACCAACTGAACTGGTTGAACAACTGCACTGAAATCCACAAGACCATTTGCCAGAAATAGAATTTAATAAAAATAGTAAATTCATGAAGGTGCTCAGATCACAATGCAAACAATACCACTGTGAAGCTCTCTGAAAACCCAGAAAGAATCTGCAATCCAATCTCCAATCTTCAAGCAACAACCTCCTCAAAAACAAGAAACCCTAATTTTCCCCCCGAGTAGCCTACGGGTCTGCGGAATAAGCCAACGGTCAACTAAATCGATCACAATTGAGAAGGGGACATTACAGCCAACATATAATAATAAGTGATCTTTTTAATTTTTATTTATGTTGCTAAGGAAAATAGGTTGGCCTAATTGTCTATTAATTAAGGGCTGCTAACCCTAATTTGGCGGGGGCATGACATCTTCTCTGCCTTCTCCATTCTTTTGCATTATCTTTCTTGACATTCTTGTGTATAACTCTGTTGTCAATTGGATTTCCTCTCTAACCTCTCTTAATCTTTCGTTATCTCCTTTGGCCATGGGCGTTTGGTAATTTTGTTACATTACCTAAGACTCAATATGTTTATGATAAAGGAACCATGGATGTTAATGTGGTTGCACATAACTGTCTTTCATGTGAACATGGAAGAATGGATTAAACAATTGTTTTATTTGTGGCAACTGTAAATGTGAATATGAATGATTATTTTAATATGTGAATGTACTTGTTGATAATGATAATGATATATATGTAAATATTGAATTTTTACGTCAAGAATGGTCTAACCCTAGCTTCTTTGGTCAAGTGGTTGCAGGATCGACAACACTTGAAGGGAAAGGGGGACTATCATCAGGGAGAGGACGTAGTTGACAAGGATCTATTTGTCATCGATCTCTGGGTCAGTGTATGACAACTGCAACAATATAAACCTGGCCTTGGCTAGATAATATAAATATTGATTATATAAGTTGAAATTAAATATGTAGATATTTCTCAAGGGAATTTCAAATATACATTAATAAAGTGCTTATATAAATAAATAAAAGAAAATTGTTTAACAAATCTCTCGTAATGTTTCATTCAAATTTTGAAATGTGCGGGCAAATGTCGTCGGTCTTTCGAGGCGGAGCTCTACGCCACTCCATCTTGTAACGCCTGGAATGCAAGAAGTCTCAGTGGAATTCCGGAATGGAATTCGAATGGGCAGGCTCTTAAAACGATGGCCTCTCTATCGAGAGTTCATTCTTCTATATACATTTGTCTTCATTCATTTCCTCGGGCTTTCCTTTTGGGGGGAACGAACTCTACTTTGTTTCATCGAAGCTTGCTGGCAATTTACCGCCATAGCTAGGGTTCCAATACTCATCTGTCACAGACATCATTCCTGTGGAGTTCAATCTTCATCTTTTTTGTAATAGAAGCTTTCCAAACCGTCTTCGACAAACCACTTTTGGTTTAGTGCGGGATTGCAATTCGAGTCTGGCTGAGGTGGATTTGAGCGACAATTGTGACTATCATTGATCAAGTTGTAGGAGTTTTTGAGCGGCCAGCTAGTAGAGAAGGAATCCTCTTCATTAGCCAAGTTCCCGATGCATAATCAGGCACGTAAGAACTTTCCAATTTGATATTCTATTGGAATCTGTTCGATATCAATATCATGAGCTTTATTAAAAATTTCTTACAATTAAAAGATAAGTACGTCCATTTTCAAAATGAGTCGGATAAGGGGAAAAATATTTGTGTGATCATGTTACGGTATAGGCTAATTTCATCATCGAATTTGGCAGTATTTATCTTCGTCTCTTGTAGAAAGTAGAGTTCAGATGTTGCATATTGAATCTCTTATTTGCTCTGTATCTGAGTTAAGTCTCCGTCCAGGTGCCCTACATCCATTACCACTATTATAATGCCGACTGTTTCAATAAATGGAATCTTCACTATCGATGTAACCTTAGGGCTTTTCCGGGATAACTAATCTTTGATATTGTTCATCTGAAATGTGAAGCCATACCTCCAACCAGAATCTCCAAGCCTCGGAAACAAATATAAATTGTAATTACTTTGCAGCGAACTGGAACTCACTTAATCTCTAACATTGTTACAAAAGCATTAAATTGGATTGGAACTTCCTCCTTATTTTTGAACTTATCCAATAAGTGCTCTTTTTCCAATCTGTCAGCCCCTTGTATTGCAATACTGGTCACCTAAATCTATGAATAACCTAGTCTTCTTGGATATCTCGTATGTTAATGCTCTCTACCTTATTTCAAATCTATACCACTCTTAGTAGTCTGATCTGGAAAAAGTATACCTTTTACTTACCATGATCTTTGAGTTGTCATTGAAATTAAATGAGTTTGGAAGAGCACTTAAACAAATCAGTATGCTCACTTCCTCTCTCTTCATTAAGACATCAAATAATCTACTTAAGGAAAAGATCAAATTCAAAATACAAAACAATAATCCTAGGGTTGAGAACCGGATAGAAGAATAATCAAACCATGTTATACAAATAAGAAACTTGATCTAAGAGTTGTCATGTCGAGCAAGGGTGAGTGCTGACGGCACAGTAGTGCCAAAGATATTGGCACAGTGGTGCCAGTAATTTTAAAAATCCTTGGCCAAGGTAGATGCCAAGGTAGGCAATGTCAGCTTCCATGTTCCAGATATACTTTGGTCAGAATGATCCTTCTAGTTAGGAGGAACCTACAGAGGAGGGATCGACCAGCAGTATAGGAATCATGGACACCAGGCTTAGAGACATAATGACAAAACGATCCTTGTTGATAGCCCTCGAGAAGGGTCGGGTTTTCTTCAGTTGGAGAAACACGGGAGACCAGTTGGTCTTGGTTGGGCGGTAAAGCCCCTGATGATAATCCTTTTTCCCTCATTGATAAAGAACTCAAGAGTTTCAACTTGAAGATGATGTCAAATAACAAAATCTCTTGTACTTATATCTAGGTATTTGCTTTGTCAATTTTAAGTTATTTACAATTAAGCAATATGTAATTTCATTTATGAAAATGTTCGTTGATGAATTAACATTGTGGTTAGACAATTATTTTTCATTCAGTTGAAATGTTGAATGCTTGAAGGTAGTTTTGGAATATTAAAGTAATTTTGTGTTTAAAAAGAAAACCCTAGAATGACAGTTATTTCATTATGATTCATTGGGAAACAGTTAAAAGTTTCATTTCAGCTAAAATCTGTAAACTTAGAAGTTAGTTGTTTATTTTGATTAAATTGGAAACCCTAGTTCGTTATCAGACAATGAAAGATGCGAGTTAGTTAATGATGCCCTAGCGGTTAATCTCTTTTCAATTCGCTATCTTTATTTTGGAAACCCTAGATTGTTAGTTATTTAGTTGCCTTTCAGCTGAAGTTGGCAAAATAACTGTTTTTTCCTTTAACTGTAAGATGTTGGACGTTACATATGGTATCAGAGCTACCAGGTTCAACACTGAACCTCAGGGCTCATCATGCAACTCACAAAATTGAAACCAGCATTCAGAACCTTGTAAACCTTTTGCATTGAATCTATCACAGGAAGTGGTAGTTATTTTGTATTAAAAATCTATCACCGAAAGTGATAGTTATTTTTGTAAACATCTTTACATTGGATCTATCATAGGAAGTGACAGTTATTGTAAACAATTATGTAATTGAGTCTATCACAGGAAGTGATAGCCAATCCTATAAACAAATCTTGAATTGAGCCTATCACAGGGAGTGATAGCCTTTTTGTAACCATTTGGTATTGAATCTGTTACAAGAAGTGATAATAATTATCATAAACAATTTTGCTTGTAGTCGTTAAATGCTCTTAGAAGTAATTTGAGTTATCAAGTAATTATGAAACCATTCTATCTAAGTTAAGGCAAGGTATGCCTAGGGTACCGAGATTTTGATCAAAACCTAAATGATAGTTTATTTTCAAATTGTGGACTTAAGGATGGGAAGATCTAGAAGCAATCAAATAGGTGCAGGGGCATCTGAGTGTTAAAATCCTTGAAATTATATCACCGACACATAGATAAGATTGGTTCTAGCTTAACTTCTAGATGGCTAGGAAGGAGCCAAGTGGAATTAAAGGATCACAAAGGCAAGCGGTGATACATTGGCATGGGATGCTGAGAAAAATGGTAAAGGACACGGAAGTACTTTTGTTCACCAAGATTCGTGAGGATATCAGTTGCCATATGCAAAATAATTACACATAAGTAAAGGTGAAAATGAGAATCTTTAAAAACCTTCTAAATCCTTTTAGAAAAGATATTAATATGTGAAAGAGGACTAACTAAAGGGGATCAGATCAGGCCCTATTTAGATAAAAAAGATCCGGATTAGAATCATTCTTGAAAAATTTGTTAAGAATCTGCTTGGAAAATGTAGGATAAATCATAACAGTTGTACGGAGAAGACATCAGTTATTCTTATGGCACTTCAGTGAAATGGTTGTGAACTCTGAATTTTGCTGTTTGGAGGAGTTAGAAAGCTTAGTTGCAACAATGAATGTAATCATCATCGAGGTATTCAGCTAAAGTGGTTTTGAGTTTTGAGTACGTAACTTATTCAATGAAATAAGGAATAGAATTTGTAAAGTGGAACGAAAGAAAGAAGTTTATGATCCAAATATAAATTTTGTGTTTGTCGCTATGGCACAATCTTAAAATATCATCTTATCCATGAACGATGAATACTAAGGAAATAGGAGTGAATGTGAGATAACCTTTTTCAAGTACACATTTTTGAGCATAATGAAAGTCTCACGGGACTTATTTGTTTGAAGCGCTCGTAACGCAATTCCTAACCCATTGTAAGTTTTTGGAAAGTCTGAATATAGTACAGTAATCTACCCTCTTGTTAGTATTTAGACAAGTCACGTAGTGCATAAGGAGTGTTTCCCTAGATTATGGCATCTCTTTGGATTTTGGTAAAATTCCATTTTAATACTGGCAAGGAATGTCGTTTTATTTCTTCATTTGAAATGGTTTAACCATCAAATTTTAAAGATTGCTTATTTTACGACCAGTTGGTCAAAAATTTGCTAAGAGTCGAGAATAAGCTCATTCTTTTGGTTATTGCTGAAATCAAAGCTATTTATATTTTGTTATAGAGCTAAGTATTGTGGGGGTTACCCTAGAATATTTTTGGTTGTCCATCATGTTTGATGTAATGATCATCTCTATCAAGTCCGGGATAAGCCTTTGATGGATTGTGTAAGGGAATAATTGTAGGGAAATATATTTGGTATGTCCTTAACCTTTCAAAAGAAAGAAACCTTGTGTTATGATATGCGGGCGGACAAGAAGTCCAGTAAGCCCAGGTGATTAGTCTCTCCAAGTCAAGCAGGGTGGTGAACTTTATACTCCAGACACTTAGCTAACCAGAGTTGTCGTACTTAGAACGAGGGTATCCTTAGTAGTGCGACAGAGTCGGATAAGTGGGGGTGCACACCGGAGCTCAAATGGCAATTGTGGGGGATTCCCTCTTATCAGTGGCATGCCGAGTCTTGGAGGACAATTGAATTAGAAAAGAAATTTTGATCTTTTCTCTTGTATTTACTTATTAGCTTATTTAAATGATGCATGAGATAAATGAAATTGGTACCTAATGAATAACCTTTTCAGCTAGAAAAGTGAAGGTTGTTAACCCTTAGTGAAATTCTCTTGGTAAACCAATATTAAAAAAAAAAAATTGATTGCTTTACATAGGAAGAGTACCCAACTTATGGTGTTTGTTATAACAACTTCTTTAATAAACTTGTTATCAAGATGATCCCATTGAAAACATTGGATAGAAGAAGATGCTGAATTCCTATAAGCTGGGTAAGCTAGAAGACAAGATTAGCATTAGTCTAGAAATGTTGTCAGAAATGGATAAGCAAATTGAACCGATCAGGAAGGATTGGTGGAAGCTAACAATAGATAGAAAAGCTAAGTAAATATCTCTTCAATGCCCAGTTGCGCTTGAATTTAATGAACATTATTCTCTGAGATTGCTTGGACAAGTTTGAGTTGGTCTTCCTTGATGACATTCATTCCAAGAATGAGGAAAAACATCTTCAACATCTTCAAATAGTCTTTCAACGTTTAAAGGGACACCAGCTTTATGGTAATTTATCTAAATGCATTTTCTTCCAAAAGGAGGTACAGTAATCGGGTCATAACATATCAGCTAAGGGAATAGCAGTAGGTCTTGCAAAGATAAAAACTATAGAGGAATGGTCGGTACCTAAGATCGTGCACGAGGTTAGGAGCTTCAAGGGTCTAACAGGGTATTATCAAAGGTATGTGAAAAACTTTTCTAGAATTACTCACCCCATCACCTCCCATCAGAGCAAAGGAAAGAGATTTGAATGGACTGCAAAGTGTCTGGAAGTTTCGATACATTGAAGGAGAAATTAACCATGGCACCCATTTGGGTAGTACCAGACTCTAACGGTCGTTTTGTAGTAATCACAGATGCATCTGGTGATGGATTGGATGGAGTTAATATCTGATTATGATTTGAAATTAGTTATATAAAGGCAAGGAAAATAGGGTTGCCGACGCATTTAGCCGGCGGAGGCATATAACTTCTATGACGACAGTCAACAAAAAATTTAGGGCTCAGGTGTTGCAGAAAATGAAATGAATGAAGCAGAATTTTACCGTCAAGTGCGGAAAGCTCTTCAGGCAATCCACAAGACCCTAAGTATGAAGGATAACAGATTGTGACAGATGGATTATTAAGGAACAAGGATAGAATGTACATACTCGACTCTCTAGAGTTAAGGAAGACAATATGGCAAGAGACCCACGTAGCGCCCTATTCAAGACACCCTGGGGTAATGAAAATGTTGGCAGATGTCAAACCCCTATATTTTTGGAGAGAAAAGAAAAAGGATGCAGCCAGATTCATTGCGGGTTGTTTAGAATGTCAGAAGGTTAAGGTATAGCACCAACATCTAGCAAGGTTACTACAACTTTATAGTGTACCCGAATGGAAATGGCAAGTAATTAGTATGGAATTTATTCAGGGATTACCGATGATCAAGTACAGGCACAACGCAATACTGGTAGTGGTGGACACTCACCGAGACAACACATTTTATACCGGGAAATTTGACGGATGGAGCTTTTGTAATTGCTCGGAAATTTGTACAGGAAAATTTTTGTTTACACAGAGCTTTGGAGAAGATTATCTCCGATGGGGATGCTAGAATGACATCCAAATTTTGGAGAACCCTATTCTCTGCGTTGGGAACTCAATTGAAAATCACAATTTATCATCCCAAAACCGATAGACAAATGGAAAGGGTGAATCGGATTCTAGAAGATCTACTTAGAATGAACTGCATGGATCAGGAATATAAATGGGAGGAATAATTACCAATAAGTAGAGTACGCCTACAATAACTCCTATCAGTCAACTATCAAGATGGCACCATTTGAAGCCCTATACGGTAGAAAGTACAGAACACCCACTAGTTGGGTCAAAACGGAGGACAGGATTGTCCTCGGACCCGAAACGCTCTTGGAAATGGAAGAACAGATTAAGTCAATCAAGTAGTGGTTAAAAGAAACCAATGATTGGCAAAAGAGCCACGCGAATGCAAAAAGAACTCCCAGGTAGTTTGCAGTTGGGAATAAAGTTCTCTTACAGGTAAAACATCAGAAAAGCTCAATCAAATTTGGAAAGGCCTCGAAGCTAGCTCTGAGATATGTGGTACCGTTTGAAATCCTAGAATTTATTAACCCAGTAGCTTACAGAATTGCTCTACCTTCAGCCTCGCCAAATACATAATGTATTTCATGTATCCTATCTTGAGAAATATCATGTAGGTTATGATCACCAGATTGACTGGAATTCCTTGTAGGTGCGGGATCCAGGGGTGATCACAGTCAAGCCACTTAGAGTGCTCGAGGTGCGCAAGATGCGCCTACGTTACCGTGAGGTTATGCAATCCAAGGTCCAGTGGGACCAATACTCAGAAGAAAATGCCACTTGGGTGGATTATGAAGAAATCCTTCAGAAATTTCCTTATCTTTGATGAATAATTGCAAACATTATATTTATGTTTATGTTTATGTTTATGTTTAAAATTTGGAATAAACAATCATCGAGGATGATGATTCTTAAGGGGAGGAGTATGTTACATCCCCTAAGACTTGATATGTTTATGATAAAGGAACCATGGACGTTAATGTGGTTGCAAATAACTGTCTTTCATGTGAACATGGAAGAAAGGATTAAACAATTGTTTTATTTGTGGCAACTGTAAATGTGAATATGAATGATTATTTTAAAATGTGAATGTACTTGTTGATAATGATAATGATATTTATGTAAATGTATAAGAGCGAATTTGCACCCCATGTGCAAATCACCTTTTTGCCTTTATCCACCTTAGAAAACCAAGTTCAAAGGCTTAATTCCACCTAAGCCCGCTGCTTGCATCACACTTGGCACCTGTTTTGAGCGTCAGTGGAGGCGTTTCTGTCAGGGACGCCTGCACGGTGCGCAAACATCCGTGCAGCGCGCTTACATCCCTGACAGAAATGCGCGTTTGGAGCCTGTAGAGGCATTACACTTCCCATTGGAGGTCGATTTGTAACACCCTCCTCAGCCGACCGACCCAAATATGGCCGTTTTCTTCATCTCCCCCTTCAAATTCACTCCTTCCATATGCATTTCATCTTCTACCATCTTCTACACATCCCTTCACATCTTCTAAGAACTTCTTCATTTCATCCACAAGCTTCCCCATCTCTCCACAAGCTCTAAATAGCTTCTTCACCATCTCTTCAATCTCCAAACACTTTACACTTCACAACAGCAACATCAACACTGCACCACTTCAGTAGAGCAAGTGTGGAACAAACACCATTGCAGCAGAGACTTGAGTTCCTCTCATTTTCTCCCCCATTAGCCTTGAGTGCTCTTGGTGGAAGTGGTAAGCTTTCACTCCTCTCCTCTATTACTTGGTTGAGTAGCATAACACTGTTTTGTAGTGCTTTAAGTGCTCTTTACTTCATTTCCACTTTTTTCTCTATCTATTTGGTTGTCCGTGGAGGTGGGAACACCAAAACGAGGTCTAACTAAGGCAGGCCCCTATACAACCCCAACAATTTCTCTCCCCCTCTTGTGTGCAAGTATTGAAGACATTCACGAGTTGGAAGCTTTATCACTCGCATGGTTGTAAGTACTTCCTTTCTTCTCCTTATCTTTGTCATCTCTACTTTTTTATTTCAGTTCTATCACTCTCTGTTATTTCCCTATATTCTGTAAGTTCTTAGCAATCGGATAGAAGCATTCACTTTGCCATTTTCTAAGACATTCTCGTTCTCTGGTCTGCACGAGATGCCAGCGCGCCACGTTGTCGTCCGTTTTCTGTGCTGACATCCTTTGGCCAAGAGCTTGTCAATTTGTCCAGAGAGTCTTTGTGACCTGCTCTTTCGGATTCTAAAACTCTCGTCGTTGTTCCATTGAGGTAATTTAGGGCAATTCGCCCCGTGAGGCTCTCTAAATGAAGAGAACTCGTGAGTAGCAAATCCCCCTATATTACATTTTGGTGAACCCGATGTGAAGAGAAAATCTTCTGAAAATCTAGGAATTTATTTACCCCTACTTGGTGGGGTCATAACTTTTGACTCAGTGCTCGGAATTCAGAACCGTTTGCACCGTTGGAAAGGTCTCCTAGAGAACTTGTTTAGTCCCTAAAATACTAATGCCTTTGGCAGTTGAATTTTAAGGACTGATGCAAGTTCCGACCTCAAATTCCACTCCGAAGACCTCCAAAAACGCGAATTACTAGAACATAGAAAATACCAAAAAAAATTGTAATGGATTTAATATCTTCTTTTATTAGTTCAGTATCTAATTTTGTTCAAAATGTTAATGATGTTCCATTTAATGCATGTGATAGTGACTTGGCTTTACCCATGTCACTTGGTGTCTTTGATCCTTCTCACGAAATTTCTCTTGCCTCGGAGGATATTTTGTCACAAGAAGATGAAATCATTGATACTTTCCCTAATATTACTCTACCTTCTCTTCATTCTGATGCACTCTCTTCCAAAGACGCTACATTAGCGAATGATGAACCCCCTTCCACATCTGATTCTCCCTGGATCGATGTTGAGAATGTTCCTTCAAATAACTATTCCACATTTGATCCTATTTGGATTGATGTTGAGAATATGTATTCAAATAATTGTTCTACTAGCTGTGAGGATTCAGTAAATGTAATCTATGTCTCTGCTGCCCCTCAAAAGCCTAAGAGACCAGTTATTTACGTGACTCCAGCTAGTCCTTCTTCTCAAAGGATTTGTTCTATTGATGGTGTTCCATTTGACGGTGGTTCTCCTGATCTTTCTAAGGCTCCTTCTTATAGAGCGGTAGCCCATACTTATGAGAATAAAACGAATGAACAATCTAGTCTTCCTTTAGCTCCTAAAACTATGACTAAAGCACCTAGTGATTACGATCTTGTCGAGCAACCTCGGGTTACTCCGGATAAGATCTCACTGTGGGATTTGCTTCAGTCTACTCCTACCTCTCCTCAAAGGAATGCATGTCTTGGTGATGATTGGGGTTCCTTAGACTTTACAGCTTCCTTTATCCAGGAATATAAAGTCGACCCAATCCGCTTAGACCTTCCAATAACATCATCCGCACCCGCTATCGAAGATGCTTACTCTTCTGTACCGCGGGGTAAAGTGAACGTAAATTGTAACGTTCTTGGTGTTGATCCTCCTTTTGAGGAAGACGATCACACTTATGTTAAGGAAGTTGATGTTGACAGTCCTGTTAAAGAAGATGATGGCGGCCCCATAGAGAAGCGTGATCCCCATTGTAGGGACAATGCTCTTTATGAAGATCCTCCTTCTTTTCAAGGCTTGCAAGCACGTTACGGCCCCAGCTTTAAGCTTGTCTCTAAATATGGCTATGAGTGTAAAGGTTGTGGGCATAACGAACAAGGCATTCAAGTCCCTATAGAATTCACACCCCGTAAGCGTACTTTGGGACTTGGTTGCTCGAAGGAACAATCTAAACGAAAGCCATGGTTGCGTACTTTGGGTATTGGTTGTTCGAAGGAACGATCTAAACAAAAGCCATGGTTGAGTGACATGAATTCTTCTCAACCTCGTCCTGTTGAGAAGATTCTTCCCCCATTGTCTTCTATCTTCGTGCCTTTTTCTTCTTCTTGTGAGCAGTTAAACTTTTCTCTACAAGAGAAAGGTTTACTTCCTGCTCCTCATTCTTTATCTGAGCAAGAGCATATCTTGTTGAGGCTCCTAAAAGCCCGCTTGATTACTCTTCCTTCTCCTACACGTAATAAACTTCATAAACATGATAAAGGAGAACATACTTTTTGTGCATACCATCGAGTGCTTGGTCATTCCACTAGTGAATGTAAGGCCTTGAAAGATAAAATACAACAACTTCTTGATTCAGGTGCCATCAAACTCCCGTTTGATTGATGCACCTTCCTCTTCTTCGCATGACAAGTGATATCGAGGTTTACCTCTATCTTGTTCTAAGAATCTTGTATGGTTTTCCTCCCCTGTATGTTGGGGGCAGTGGTAACTTGTTTTGGAGATGTGTGTCCTTCTTAAGGACCCCCTCTCTCTCTATATATATCTTTCAAATGAAGTGTCCTTTGATTGGACCCCCCTCTTTCTTTTGAAGGGTTCCCGAGGGACCTCTTTGAAAGCTTTTCTCTTGAATGAATTCATTGGCGTCTAGCTTGGGGGTAGCCCAACTAGACCTATTTCACAACTTGGCGTCTAGCTTGGGGGCAACCTAACTAGACCTCGCTTTTCAAACAGCGCGTCCCTTGCGTGGACCCCTCTTCCTTTTGAAGGGTTCCTAAGGGACCCCTTTGAAAGCCTTTCAACCTGACGATGGTCTGCGTGACTGTCTGCTTACTTGCTCTACAGGACTGAGAACCTGTAAATCTCCTTTACATATTTACTTGGTGATACGGGTTCTCCTCCTCGAGCGGGGTTTGCTTTTATCACCTCTTTTGTGGTGCGGATTCTACTCCTGAGCAGGTTTTGCTTTCACCACGCGCTTTTTGGTGATACGGGTTTTCCTCCTCGAATGGGGTTTACTTTTATCACCTCTTTTGTAGTGCGGGTTCTACTCCTGAGTGGGTTTTGCTTTTACCACACGCTTTTTGGTGATATGGGTTCTCCTCGAGCGGGGTTTGCTTTTATCACCTCTTTTGTGGTGCGAGTTCTACTCCTAAGCAGGTTTTGCTTTCACCACACGTTTTTACTTGGTGATATGGGTTCTCCTCCTCGAGCGGGGTTTGCTTTTATCACACGCTTATTTTGTGGTGCGGGTTCTACTCCTGAGCGGGTTTTGCTATCACCACACGCTTTGTTCATTT
The DNA here is from genome assembly GCA_007258455.2 of Sequoia sempervirens. Taxonomy (NCBI): domain Eukaryota; kingdom Viridiplantae; phylum Streptophyta; class Pinopsida; order Cupressales; family Cupressaceae; genus Sequoia; species Sequoia sempervirens. The sequence goes on from VDFB02073876.1 coordinate 76,064, forward strand.
CTATCTTTCTCTTCTCTCTTGTATATACCGGATTGAAGATCTGCATCTTCTTCATCCTGAGTATATGCTCTATCTTCAGCTTTATAGTTCTGCGGAACTTTGAAGTCCTCTTTTGACCTTGCACTCTCGAGTTCGCCAGATCACGGTCTGCTTCCTCGATGGTTCAGGTATACATTTCTAACCCTACTCTTTCTTAATCTACTTTACCGAGCACTCATTAGTGTTTGTGCTCACTAAAGTAGGGGCAAAATGCATAAGAGCGAATTTGCACCCCATGTGCAAATCCCCTTTTTGCCTTTATCCACCTTAGAAAACCAAGTTCAGAGGCTTAATTCCACCTAAGCCCACTGCTTGCATCACACTTGGCACCTGTTTTGAGCATCGGTGGAGGCGTTTTTGTCGGGGACGCCCACGCGGCACGCAGATGTCTGCATGGCGCGCTTACATCCCTGACAAATTCCTGCGTCTGGAGCCTGCAGAGGCGTTACACTTCCCATTGGGGGTCGATTTGTAACGCCCTCCTTGGCCGACCGACCCAAATATGGTTGTTTTCTTCATCTCCCCCTTCAAATTCACTACTTCCATATGCATTTCATCTTCTACCATCTTCTACACATCCCTTCACATCTTCTAAGAACTTCTTCATTTCATCCACAAGCTTCACCATCTCTCCACAAGCTCTAAGTAGCTTCTTCACCATCTCTTCAATCTCCAAACACTTTACACTTCACAGCAGCAACATCAACGCTCCACCATTTCAGTAGAGCAAGTGTGGAACAAACACCATTGCAGCAGAGGCTTGAGTTCCTCTCATTTTCTCCCCCATTAGCCTTGAGTGCTCTTGGTGGAGGTGGTAAGCTTTCACTCCTCTCCTCTATTACTTGGTTGAGTAGCATAACACTGTTTTGTAGTGCTTTAAGTGCTCTTTACTTCATTTCCACTTTTCTCTCTATCTATTTGGTTGTTCGTAGAGGTGGGAACACCAAAACGGGGTCTAACTGAGGCAGGCCCCTATATAGCCCCAACAATTTCTCTCTCCCTCTTGTGTGCAGGTATTCAAGACATTCACGAGTTGGAAGCTTCATCACTCACACGGTTGTAAGTACTTCCTTTCTTCTCCTTATCTTTGTCATCTCTACTTTATTTCAATTCTATCACTCTCTGTTATTTCCCTATATTCTGTAAGTTCTTAGCAATCGGATAGAAGCATTCACTTTGACATTTTCTAAGACATTCTTGTTCTCTGATCTACACGAGACGCCAACGCACCTCTGGGACGCCAGCACGCCACGCTGTCATCCGTTTTCTGCGCTGACGTCCCTTGGCCAAGAGCTTATCAATTTGTCCAGAAAGTCTCTGTGACCTACTCTTTCGGATTCTAAAACTCTCACCATTGTTCCATTGAGGTAATTTAGGGCAATTCGCCCCATGAGGCTCTCTGAATGAAGAGAACTCGTGAGTAGCGAATCCCCCTATATTACAGTAAATATTGAATTTTTACGTCAAGAACGGTCTAACCCTAGTTTCTTTGGTCAAGGGGTTGCAGGATTGACAACACTTGAAGGGAAAGGGGGACTATCATCAGGGAGAGGACGTAGTTGACAAGGATCTATTTGTCATTGATCTCTGGGTCAGTGTATGACAATTGCAACAATATAAACCTGGCCTTGGCTAGATAATATAAATATTGATTATATAAGTTGAAATTAAATATATAGATATTTATCAAGGGAATTTCAAATATACATTAATAAAGTGCTTATATAAATAAATAAAAGAAATTTTTTTACCAAATCTCTCATAACGTTTCATTCAAATTTTGAAACATGCGGGAAAATGCCATCGGTCTTTGGAGGCAGAGCTCTCCACCACTCCATCTTGTAACACCTGGAATGCAAGAAGTCTCGGTGGAATTCCGGAATGGAATTTGGATGGGCAGGCTCTTAAAACAATGGCCTCTCTATCGAGAGTTCATTCTTCTATATACATTTGTCTTCATTCATTTCCTTGGGCTTTCTTCTTGGGGGGAATGAACTCTACTATGTTTCATCGAAGCTTGCTGGCAATTTACTGCCATAGCTAGGGTTCCAATACTCGTCCGTCACAGACATAATTCCTGTGGAATTCAATCTTCATCTTTTTCATAATAGAAGCTTTCCAAACCGTCTTCAACAAACCACTTCTGGTTTAGTGCGGGATTTCAATTCGAGTCTAGCTGAGGTGGATTCGAGCGACAATTGTGACTATCATTGATCAAGTTGTAGGAGTTTTTGAGCGGCCAACTGGTAGCGAAGGAATCCTCTTCATTAGCCAAGTTCTCGACGCATAACCAGGCACGTAAGAACTTTCCAGTTTGATATTCTATTGGAATCTGTTCGGTATTAGTATCATGAGCTTTATTAAAAATTTCTTACACTTAAAAGATAAGTACGTCCATTCTCAAAATGAGTCGGATAAGGGGAAAAATATTTGTGTGATCATGTTACGGTATAGGCTAATTTCATCATCGAATTTGGCAGTATTTATCTCCGTCTCCTGTAGAAAGTAGAGTTCAGATGTTGTGTACTGAATCTCTTATTTGCTCTGTATCTGAGTTAAGTCTCTGTCTAGGCGCCCTACATCCATTACCACTAATCTTATGATGCTGACTGTTTCAATAATTGGAATCTTCACTATCGATGTAACGTTAGGGCTTTTTTGGGATAACTAATCTCTAATATTGTTCATCTGAAATGTGAAGCCATACCTCCAACCAGAATCTCCAAGCCTCGGAAACAAATATAAATTGTAATTACTCTGCAGCGAACTGGAACTCACTTAATCTCTAACATCGTTACAGAAGCATTAAATTGGATTGGAACTTCCTCCTTATTTTTGAACTTATCCGATAAGTGCTCTTTTTCCAATCTGTCAGCCCCTTGTATTGCAATACTGGTCACCCAAATTTGTGAACAACCCAGTCTTCTTGGATATCTCGTATGTTAATGCTCTCTACCTTATTTCAAATCTATACCACTCTTAATAGTCTGATCTGGAAAAAGTATACCTTTTACTTACCATGATCTTTGAGCTGTCATTGAAATTAAATGAGTTTGGAAGAGCACTTAAACAAATCAGTATGCTCACTTCCGCTCTCTTCATTAAGACATCAACTAATCTACTTAAGGAAAAGATCAAATTCAAAATACAAAACAATAATCCTAGGGTTGAGAACTGGATAGAAGAATAATCAAACCATGTTATAAAAATAAGAAACTTGATCTAAGTGTTGTCATGTCGAGCAAGGGTGAGTGCTGATGGCACAATAGTGCCAAAGATATCGGCACAGTGGTGCCAGTAATTTTAAAAATCCTTGGCCAAGGTAGATGCCAATTAGGCAATGTCAGCTTCCATGTTCCAGATATACTTTGGTCAGAATGATCCTTCTAGTTAGGAGGAACCTACAGAGGAGGGATCGACCAGCAATATAGGAATCATGGACACCAGGCTCAGAGACATAATGACAAAACGATCCTTGTTGATTGCCCTCGAGAAGGGTCGGGTTTTCTTCAGTTGGAGAAACACGGGAGACCAGTTGGTCTTGGTTGGGCGGTAAAGCCCCTGATAATAATCCTTTTTCCCTCATTGATAAAGTAACTCAAGAGTTTCAGCTCGAAGATGATGTCAAATACTAAAATCTCGCGTACATATATCCAGGTATTTGCTTTGTCAATTTTAAGTTATTTACAATTAAGCAATATGTAATTTCATTTATGAAAATGTTCGTTGATGAATTAGCATCGTGGTTAGACAGTTATTTTTCATTCAATTGAAATGTTGAATGCTTGAAGGTAGTTTTGGAATATTAAAGTAATTTTGTGTTTAAAAAGAAAACCCTAGAATGATAGTTATTTCATTATGATTCATTGGGAAACAGTTAAAAGTTTCATTTCAGCTGAAATTTGTAAACTCAGAAGTTAGTTGTTTATTTTGATTAAATTGGAAACCCTAGTTCGTTATCAGACAATGAAAGATGTGAGTTAGTTAATGATGTCCTAGCGGTTAATCTCTTTTTAGTTCGCTATCTTTATTTTGGAAACCCTAGATTGTTAGTTATTTAGTTGCCTTTCAGCTGAAGTTGGCAAAATAACTGTTTTTTCCTTTAACTATAAGATGTTGGACGTTACAAATTTGGTGTTTCATTCGTCTTTTTATTCATCCCATGGTGGTTATAGTAGGCCTACCTTGAGTGGTCGCATATTTTCAGGGATCTCTTTCAAGATCCCCCCCTTTCCATTCGCCATCCCCTAGGTGCCAAACCACCTCTCACGAGGCTAAGACCGAAGGGAATCTACTCTAGCTCTTAAAAAAAATTACATCTGCTTTATAGTACCTTTCTTACTGTGTTTCTTTGCTCCGCAAATTTTACTTAGTGCTCTGATATCTTATCTACTCCTTTACCAAGGTCCCAAGTCCCAACAATGAAACTAATGTTAGCAAGAAAAGTGGGATCATAGACCTAAGTTCTGAGCCCTAATAATCTTGAGTGTTGTGCTTATACCCCAATGAATACAGTGGGAGAATGATCAGAGGATATAAAGTATAAAATACTAAAGTGTGGTATCTTAATAGCAATCAAGAATGCATTATATAGAGATTAAATACTCATACACATCATAACCATCAACTTTCGGTTTGTCTATATATATTTGACTGCATATAATATCAAATACAAAGTATTAGGTTCCAAATATCTTTCTTCCGTATCTATCTCATCTCTCTTCTTTCTTACTTCTTACTTCATTGTAGTATGACACCTATACATCCAATTGGGGGCGTGTCCCTTACAAAATATGACTATTCCTACTAGGTCTAGTTGGCCCTGTCCTCCGCATTCCTTTTGTGGCTGATTGCAATGAGTTTTGATTATTGTTGTACCTCTGTTCTATCCTCTGCCAACAAATGGTAATGATGCCAAGTATCCTGTAACAAGAGTTAGTACAATTCCCTTTCAACTTTAGTGAAGTAACTCTTTGGATTTTGATGATGTGTTGTTTGTTCCTAGTCTCAAAAAGAATTTGCTTTTAGTTTCAGTTTTGGAGGATGAGGGCTTTGTAGTAGAATTCAAAGATCAACAAGTTCTTATCAGGTCAAGAGAATCTAGCCTAGTTATAGCACAGGTTATAGGGGTTAAAAAAGGCAATCTATACAAGTCAAAAGGCGAACCAGTTCAAGCCTTAACTCATAACAGTGACAACCTATGCGAGTTATGGCACAAGAGGTGGGGCATTTGCATTACAAAGCATTGTCTATTATGAGGAATATTATCACAAGACTTCCAGCATTTAGTATTGAACAATAGGGACCATGTAGAGGATGAGCACTTGGCAAGCACATCAAGGTTGTTTTCCCAAGCAGTGAGCATAGGTCTAAGGAGATTCTAGACTTAGGACTGATGTTAGTAGGATCAATTGTGGGAAGCATGTATTATGTTTCCTTTCTTGATGACTTATCTTGCAAGACATGGATCTACTTCTTAAAGACCAAGGATGAGGTCTTTAGTAAGTTTCAAGAGTTCAAAGCTCTAATTGTAAATCATGCAAGGAAGAGGATCAAGGTCTTGACCATGGAGGAGAGTATAGCTCCAAGGAGTTCAAGGGTTTCTATGAGAAAGCAGGGATAAAAAGGGAGTTTACAATTCCATACAACCCACAACAAAATAGGGTCACAGAGCAAAAGAATCAATCCATTATAGGGGTTACTAAGGCCATGATCCATGACCTAGACTTGCTGATGTTTCTTTGGGCAGAAGCATGTCTTGCAGCAATCTATATCTAGAACAGGTGTCCTCACAGTATTTTGGAGAACAAGACAACTAAAGAGACATTCAATGTTGTGAATCCAGAGGCGAGTCATTTCCAATTTTCCACATCTTTGATTGTTCAATTTATTTACATATGCTTGTAGAGAAGAGGACCAAGTTGGAAACATCCAATAGGAAGAGTTTATTTGTGGATTCAATGAGACTTCCAAAGCCTATAGGGTCTTTATTCTAGAGCAAAGGAAAGTAGTGGTCAGTAGAGATGTGAAGTTTGAGGAAGACTTTGCATCCAAAAAGACTCGCAAGATCTTTTAAGTGACAAAGGATGAGGAGCAAGAAGCTTTGAAGGTTGAGCCTAGGTCTCCAATGACTCCAATAGCCTCCTATTCAAGATAGCAACCTTCAGATGAGGGAGAGAGTTCAGCCCCTTCCAATTCTATCAGAAGACCTTAATCGTTCACAAGGACATTAAACAACAAGTTTACAAAGACCCAAGACTAAGGCACAATTCAAAACCCACAGATAGGGTTTGTGAGCTATGTAGTGACAGCTAGGGCAAGGAAACAACTAGGGCTTTAAAATCACAGCTTGCAAAGGTTCTTTTATTTTCTACAGTACAAACGAAAACTAGGTTTTTTAAACCAAAGGCTAGGGCACACAATGAACCAGCAAATCTATTTTGAATAAGCAAGAGTTTGAAGGTGATTACTAGGGTTTGAAGCAACAAATACAAGTGTGAACTGGGGTTTAGCAAAAGAACTAGGGTTTTATTTTAGTTGTCTTTTGACACAAAATTTAACTAGGTTTGCAAAAATGGCAGTAAGGGTTTGAAGAAGAACTAGCGTTTTCAAATATTGAGAGATGCAGAGGAGAATGTTGAGGCTCCTAGGAGCACATTCAATGAGAGGAGGCCTCTAAAGAAGTTTCTTAACTACTTAGCATTAATGAGCAGCATCATAGAGCCTTCTGATTTTCAAGAAGCAATAGATCAACAAGTAGCTAATGGATTGGTGCAGAATTCCTTCCTCGCTAATAGGGAGTGTTGAGTTTTTAGCTCAGATGGGAACTTCTGCACAAGTTTAGTGTGAATGTGCAGGGAAAAAATCAACTGGTTTGGGTTAGTCTATTTTCCATTTCACTTTGAAGGACTAAAATGAAAGTCTTTTATTTAACTAAATAAATCTACTAAAGTGAAGATATGCACCAGTGATTTAGACTTATCTTCCATATCATCCTTATAAGTGATAAGGATGCTTTTTGTAAATGAAGTTGAGTTTAGGAAGATTAGATTTTTAGCCAAGTAAAAAACAAACAATGTATATTTAATTTTAGTTTATAATATTGATTACTTTAACTTTTAAGTTCAATAAATCCTTACCAAGTTAAAAATGTTGTCTTTGCAAATTTGTGGTGGGAAGATTTTGGTCCAACAACACCAAATCTTCAAAAACTCATCATCCACATTTTGTCTCAATCTTATAGCACTTCAGATCATGAGCACAATTGGAGTGTTTTTAAGGCCATTCACACAAAGAAGCATGAAAAGTTGATTCAAAGTTGATTCAAAGCATTTTAATGACTTTGTCTTTGTGCAACACAACCTTTGGTTGTGTGCAAAGAAGTAAGAGGGGCAGGGGACACATGGGGTTCTTGACCTCAATGACAATTATCAATATCCAGATTGGGTTGTTGAGGTTGTGAATCCGATATTTAGTCCTGATGAGGTAGCTGATTTGGACAGGGAGGCAGCCAAATGGGAAGTGAATGTGGCAGCATATTAAGAGGCAGAAGGTGAGCCACCAGTGAGGACTTCATCATGTTCACATCATGTTTCTATGCCTAAGGCTCCTGTTGAGGATGATATCACTCCTCAACGAGAAGTTCCATCACTACCTTCCAATTCAAGGACACCCACAACCACATAGCCCTTTGGGAGCTTCAGTTGTGTAATAAATTTACAGATTATGAAGTTATAATTTGTAAGTTTTATTTATATTGAAACTTAAAGTTGATATGTATCATTGTATTGAACACTTTTTTGATTGGTGATGTGTATTGAACTCAATTTTTAATCTATATGTCAAAAAAATCAGAAATATATTCTCTAAATTCAGTAATCTGCATGTTCATGAAACATATTTTTACAAATTTATGTGTTCTTTAGTGTTTGGAAAATTTGCCAAGTTTTTCCCCAATTTTTTGCTGAATCTAGATATTTGAAAAAAAAATGGACCTACCAAATTATTGCTAACACCAAGTTTCCAAATTATGCTATAAATGATAAATTTAGAAACATGGCAATATTTTTTCCATCATTAAACTCTCAATTTGTTCTACACAATAATTTCAAAAAAACAAAAATTAACTCAATAAATTTTAGCAAAAATTGAGGCAAATCTTCATTTTGAAGAGGGAATTATGAATTAGGAGCTCTCGCTATCAATAGGGAGACAGGGAAAACCCGGTTCTTATGTCATTTATGCAGTTAACACATAGGTCACTTATGAAGTCAACGCCATATGTGCACTCGGCACATAGGTCACTTATGCAGTCAACGCCATATGTGCACTAGGCACATAGGTCACTTTATGCAGTCAAGGTCATGTATCCATTCTCTGGATATAATGTATGCTAAAGACTGATTCAACCTCTTCATTGGCCAAGTGCCTAAAGTCCCTCAGCCCACACTAAATCGAATTACAGAAAAACTTTTCTAATAATTTTATCAATTTCTAAATAAAATTGAAACAATTATTCATTTTCAAACTGGGAGTGTTATTCGATGAATGAGATGAGTTTAAGGATTGAAAGTATCATGAGAGACGCAAGTTCAAATCCTTGGAATTGGATAAAATACCACATCTAACTCGGGGTAACTTTAAGGAAACCTAAACTTTTTTAAATTCAGAAACTATGGTAAATCTTTTTCAACACTGAATTTTTAAAAAGCATTTATTTGAAAATTTTCTTGCATATATTAAACATTATATATGTTTTGTATAAAAAATTGGTAAATTATGGAAGAAAAAAATTTGTTCAAAAAACTAAAGGGGAATTTTCACTCCAAAATGCAATTTTTTGGGGGATCTAAATGAAAAAAACATTGGCTAGTACTATATATTAGCAATTAAAAATATCCCTACATCTAGCTCCCTGGGTACACACAATGAGGCCAGTGAAGTCCTGGATGAATTACATCCAAACTCCCTAGCTACATACAAACAAAGCTTGTAGAGTTTTGTGTGAATTTCAAAATTAGGGGAGTGTAGGTCCTGGATGAAGTTGATGAATGAGATACCCTTGGCTCCTGACAACTTGACAGAAGAGATACGCCACTTAATTGTGGCAATTAAGCAAGTGCCATGGAAGAAATGACCAAAGGTTCTAAAAAATATATACCAAATTAAAAATTAAAAAAATTAAAAAAAAGAATGGTTTTAACAAAAAGCTGAAAAATTGAGAACCAAAATTTTAGCTACCTGCATCCTCTGAGTTATCAATTCCTTAGGCACCATCACAGCCGAGGACACCAAATTGCCCATTGCCCCTGCAGCAGGGGGTATTGCCAAGGACGGAATTATTGGCCTGCATTTAGACAAAATAGCTTTGCCAAATTCACAGGTTCCAAAGTATATGGCCGAGGATATTGCGGAGCCCACCAGAACAGCCGACACTCCACTATACAACCCTGATATACCCTGCTTCTGCAAAACTTTGCTGATAACGTCGAAGGCGCCCTTGTAGACCTGCGAAGCCCCTCGCGTTTGAAGTTTGGTCTTCACTGTGTCCAGTGGGTGCAAGCACACATAAGTAAATGCCCCTGCTATTCCCCCTGCACAAGCTCCTATTAGAGCTTTTTCTGCTACAGATAAAACCATGCTGTTGTTGCCAAATTTTTTTTTGTTGGTAGACTGTCCATTGGTGAGAGTAGTTGAACAGAACGAGATGGAATGCAGGGCACTGTCGAAATCCCTTAAAGGACTGTGATGTTTGAGATTAAGGGTAATGCACCTCCGGCCCTGCCCTTTCATTGTCGCCTTCCTATTGAATTTGGAGATTACTCCTTTGCATTCATATGGAAAATGTTTCCTCCATCCGATTTGGGGGTGAGATTTGAACTCACAACCTATCAAATCCTCTGCAGAGGTTTAAAAAAATACAAAGCCTGCAATTTGTTGATGTCTGATATGGATGTATCTAGGCATTTTTGCCATAAAATACAATCAAAATTTTATAAAAATTGCATTGCATCAAAGAGGAGCTTTCAGACAAGTAGTCAAAATTTGGGTAGGATTATTTTGACATATATTTAATTCAAATACATAATTTTATTTATAATAAAATGTATTTTACTGTTAAATTGTATTTATTTTTAATTTTCATATATATTTATATTTATATTTTTTAATTTTATATATATTTTCATATATGTATATATTGTCTTTGAATTATTTATATATGAGTATTTATGAGAAAGATAGCTTTCAAGTTTTAAATAAATTTAGAAGAATGGATATTTTTCAATTTTGATGTTGAGTTGGAAAAGGTAGATAATACTATGAAGTGCAAAAAATATTTAAATATTTTTATTCTTTCAATACAAATAAAGAAATAGAGAAAGATGGCATTTTTGATATTTTTGATATTTTTAATACTTGAATCTAATAAATTTAGATTGGTGTATTATGGTTGATATTTCTTGGGAAAAGATATTTTCATTTAAGATATTTGAATTATTAAACAATTGTGGCGGATTGTTTTGTTGTTTGTGAAGATATTTTTAAAGTAGTTAGACGCTCAATATTGTTCTTCACTTTAATTTTCTTATATAAAAAACTTTGTCCAATATAATAATTTAATTTGTATTATATTTTATGAAGTTGTTTATTAATAAAGCCAACTTTTTTGAATACCCAAGGAAAATCATAGATCTTCCACTCAAGCACATATTTATTTTTTTCTAGAAATGCTTGTCATGGATAAAACCTATATTTTGAAACATCTTTTCCCCTGTAAAACTTGTTTCATCAATTTTTAAAAAATAGAATCTAAACTTTTTCTTGAAAGCTTGTTAGCTTTGTTCACTCTTGTTTCTCAAAATCTACATTAAAATTCTAACATTCAAAATAAGCAATTACATTGAATTAATAATTCTAGTTAAATGAGTAAACCCTTAATTAATTAATTAGGTTGAGGTCGATTAACTAAGATAATTTAATATGTTGAAATGACTAAGATGGATTAGAGTTTACCAAGAAAGTGGTGTGATGATTTTGAATGATAAGACATTGTAATAGAGATTTTAAAGATGAAATCTAGAATTCAATTGGTGATAAAAGGCCTATGGTGAATGAATCATAAGCTTTATAGTTGTTGGGATATAATCATTATGTTATCAATTCCAACTAACATGATTACATATGGAGTGTATGATTTAATTCATTGGAGATTTCATTTGTTAAACTTGTTTGTAACTAATTGTACCTGCACTTAAGAAAGTTTTGTGCTAAAGAGTATTGCTAGGAGCTCATTATGTACAAAGGGAGCATAAGACTTCCTTAATTATAGTTAAGCTCCAAGGTTGATTTGAAAGAATTGATGTAGAAAAGCATTGAATGGAGAATATCATCATAGATCATTGTGTCTAATATAAATTAATATTGAGTTATGACTGATGTAAATTGATTCATGTGAAGTGTGTATGATTGACAATTGATTCTCTATTGATAGTAAAAAATGAAAAGAGACTTAGGATGATGTCCTTAAATTCACAACCCTAAACACACAATTCAAAACTTTTAGTGTGCACGTTGATGAATAGTTTGGTCATATATTGGGATTGTCATCTTTGAAAGAAAAAAATTGAATAAAATATTAGAGGACTAGATCACACCTACAATTCTATCCAAGAGACAAAATTACAAGTGCAATCTAGTATAGGAAGACAAAAGTCCTTAGAACTAAGTAAGTAACATTTTGAACTAAAGAATATGACATGAAAGAGTGTTAGCCTTAGGTATAGGATTAGTGAGTGTGAAAAAAGATCCAAACTAGGCGTTAGAATCATGCAGTGACAAAATACATGAAATGGCATAAAATATAGATGTAAAAGTGTGATGTACTTTTTTCATTTGCATTTTTCTCCACTTTCAAAATGCATGCAAATCTAAGTAAGCAAGCATTCCAAAGTAGAAATAATAAAAATAACACTCATAAAAAGGATATGGATCTTCTAGAATTAGGGAATTTGAGCCACTAGAACAAGTCTATGCTCCCTTTGTCCCTAATATGCAATCAATATATATCAAGCATGTCATATTGTTGAAGAAAAAACACCAACTATAAAATTGTGAATAAACTAAAAATATAATTAGTAATAACCCCCTTTGAGTTGTTTGTACTACAAAGTAGTACCCAATAAATGAGGAAGAAGGAAAAAATATAAAATTTGACTGAAAATTGAGCATGAAATGTAAAAGAATCTAAGTATGATTGATAAAAGAAACTAACTAGAAATTATTATACCTAATATATACTTGTATGTTTCAATATCAAAGTGTGAGAAATGCCCCCAATTAACACACCCCCCCCCCTCAATGAGATCAAGTGTGAGCACATGGAGCTTACAAAAATAAATGATACCTTGGCCCCAAGTGACAAGATCGAGTGAAAAGCATGAAAGAAAATTATCGTAATATATGCAAATATAATATGAAATTATATTTAAATTAAAAAGAAAAAATATGAGAAGCATTAAAAACATCTTAACCAATAATATCAATATATTCAATTGGAAATGCTTCTATCTCAATGAAACTAAAGATGTGGCATACAAATGAATTCCCCCTTTGGGACAATCCTCTAAAATGATATGATGCCTACAATGTGATGTTATATGATCATAATGGGTGTCTCTGTGAACAAAAGTAACATATAAACATGACAATGTTGACGTAAAATTTGGAGAAACTAACCTAGATGTCATCATGTATGTTTTCTTTGGAAATTTTATCAATAGATATTTCTTGGTTGGCACTTTAATGATTGTCATGAGAATGTATAGCTAAAGATATTTTTTTTGTAAGTGTTGTATCTTCTTGGTTCTCTTTATATACCTTTGTGTTTTGTAGTAGTGTCCATCGGGGTTCTAAGGTCAATAAACATTCCACCACAAGATATACCATTTGGATACTCGCATGTAAAAAAATGTATTGGATTTCATCATATTTGATATCTACATGTCTAGTATTGATATTTTATGTGTGATATGTATGCTTATGTTTTCAATTGAACCAATATACTCATTATGACTACCATTAGAAGGATAAATTCATCATCCACTTCCACTCAAGATGAAATTCGTAGTGTTGATTCATACAAAAAGAATTAGTGAATATCTTAATAATTTAATTAGAAAATTCTATTGATTTGTTTCCATTGCTATTAATACCCTCTAATTGAATCATAATATTGCTAATAAGATATTGAATATTAATTTTAAGTGTAATACATTTGCAAATAATATGTTCATGTGGCCAATGATATTCATAAAAAATAATTTACATTAAATTAATGTGGGATAGCTTTTGATCTATCAATTAGTTTGATGAGAAGGTAATAAGTTTATCTTTCAAAAGTTGTTTTAATACTACATGTGGATGATTTCTATATATAGTTAACTTTCTAAGTTATGTTGGCTTTAATTGAGTGTTGTTTGTGTAATGATCATCAATTGGAAAGTTAGCATTTTTTAATCCATCTTTATTGCTCCCATTTGTGAAATTTGAATAAAATTAAATTTATTGAGGTGAGGAGATAATTTTAGAAGTGTTATTGTGAAGGAGATTATTTTTAAACATTAGAATCTCACACTGTCATGCACACTAGCACATAATTAAAAAATGAGCTATAAGCATTGAAATACTTTTTCCTAAAAGATAGGTAAGAGAACATTTATAAATAAACAATCAGAGCTTGATTTGTGGTGGTTTAAAACTCATTTGAGTTGATATAGTTTAAATTCTAAGCATATAATCATTAACACACACATTTTTTCTTGCTTCCATCATGCTAATCGTATGCACATCACTTTAGGATCAATATTGTGTTGGAAATGATTAACAAAGGCATTGGCTAAGGGGTGTGTGAAATAAGTTGAGTCCACTTTTTGAGGGGTATGTGCAAGAAGTTGAGTCCATTTTTTGGCCAAAAAGTATGTGTGTTTTCCCTAATTTTCAGAATTTGTCACATTTGACCTTAGAATTTGAAGCACTTACAGATGGAATCTTTAAAAAAGTCACTAATCATAAAATGTAGTATTTGGAGTCTAGTTTCCAAATATGTAATTTATTTTAATACCTAGATGATACAAATTTATTTTCAATAGGCATGCCTAAAAACCATTGTTTAAAAGACTTATTTTACCATACCATGCACGTGTACGTCATCCATATTTTGACTTAAATAATCATATTTTTCTTAATCCTTTTGGGAAAAGATTTGTAACACACTAAAGAATGCTCATGATATTTTTTGTATTTTTTTTTGAATATTTTTTTTTGTTAATTTTTTATTGGCCATATTTGTTGTTTTGAAAAATCATTGTGTACGTCATGCATAAGATGACCTAAACTTGTCATTTTTTGAATTTTTTTTTCAAATTGAAAATAATTTTTTGAAGATTGCCTACGTATAATTTGTTTTTCAAAAAAATATTTTGATAAAAAGTTATTAAAATACTAAA
>VDFB02073876.1:90706-185837 GCA_007258455.2 Sequoia sempervirens
CTTTGTTGTTGTGCCAAAATATTGACATGTTAACACCCTATAAAAATGCCAAATTTATACAAGATCCACGGGAGGTAGTTAAGCCATGTCACGAATCTAGTGGGTAACGTTGAACAACCAAGGGGACGAAGGCACCAAACTTCCAACAATCCCCCCCAACGTGATAGCAAGATTCAAACCTTTGACCTCGCTCTGATACCATTTGTTGCAAATGGCTTTGCCATTGTGCCAAAGATTGACCTGTTAACACCCGATACAAATGCCAGATTTATACAAGATCCACAAGAGGTGGTTAAGCCATGTCACGAATCCAGAGGGTGGGGTTGAACAACCAATGGGATGAAGGCACCAACCTTCCAACAATGTGCAGTCAAAGGGAGAGTATAATACATTAGGACACAAGAATTATATGAATTGAAGTAGATAGAGGAATGGTTGTGGAAGGAGTGGTAAAGGCTTAAACAACATGGGGGATGGGGATAAGAATGATTATAGATCATAGAAAAAAGAGGGGTACAAGTAAGTTCATGAAGGGTGTTTTAGTTCTTAGAGGAAAAATATAGGTAGAACCTAAAGGTTAGGAAAGAGATTCTAGAATATCACACACCATATAAGGAGCTTGTACATATCATTAACTTTTTTCTCTATAGCTGCACATTATATGTGTATTTATTTTATGCATAAGAGTTGAGGAAGATGTAATAAATTGATCATCAATGGATTGGACACCATCCTC
Organism: Sequoia sempervirens; assembly: GCA_007258455.2. Lineage (NCBI taxonomy): Eukaryota > Viridiplantae > Streptophyta > Pinopsida > Cupressales > Cupressaceae > Sequoia > Sequoia sempervirens. Next base: position 91,443 of record VDFB02073876.1, read on the forward strand.
AAATGAGCCAAGTAATATTGAAATACCTTACCATAATATTCTTATTCTTCATTTATTTCTAAACCATATATTTTTATTATGTTGGTCGATGGGATACCATAGTAATTATGTACATCACAATCCTAAAAGGACATGCATAATTAGAAGTTATGAAATGGTCCTATAAGAGAGTCATTATAGGTATCTAAAAATGTTGTACCAACATGAAATGTACATAAATCCATAAGATACCTAATGAATGACCATTAGGTGATAAAAGATTAGAATTATTACACAAGCACATACTAAGGAAAAGAGTAAATTATTCTATGAAATTACACATGATAAAGAATAGAATGATGTATAATAAATATGACATGAATCAAATAATTGTATTTTGTTATCAATTAAGTTGTATCTAAATGAATTCATTAGGAAAGAATCATCATGCATATGGTCATAATACAAAAATAAAAATGATCTAATGTGTAAAATTGCATCTTCACTCCCTATTAATGCACAAATATAATTAGTTCTCTAATAATATGTTCATTAGAAATAATATGAACCAAATTATCATGAAATGATGAATCTTCAATAATATCATGTAACTTGGAGAGGATAAATCATGTTTATTAATCAATAAAGAATACTAAAATCCTCACAAGATAAACCATCAAGAGACCATGAATCTAGGGATGTATAGGATGGGTTATCATGAATTTTATGAGGGATATATAATCATCATTTAAATTTAAATCAACATTATATGTTATGTGATACAAGATAATAGTGAGAATGGACATCCTTAGCAGGTGTATAATGAACAAGACAAGAGGTGTCCATTTTGGATTATAGGGCATAAAGGCTCTAGAGGACTAAAAATATGAAACATCAAACAAACAAATGTTAGGGCACCCAATAAATTCATGTACCCTATATTTATTTCATTAATGATATACCTTGGAAAGATAAGCAAAAATAAATAATTATACTATTTTGAAGCAAGGACAATCAAGTATGTATGCAATGAATTATTTGATCAAGAATCATGAAACTAAACTAAATTAATCAAAGTATATGCATGTATAAACACATTTAATCTAATTCAAGTTATGTCACATGTGCATCTCATAAATGACATATATCTAGTAAGGTAAGGAAATAGGGACACCAAAACTAAATTAGAATAGACACATAGCTAGTATCAATCAAATCACTAAGAATGTTATCACAAGAGTGTGATTTGTTTGGAAATAAGCTATTATGGTGACAAGCTTATATACACAAAAATAGATCATCATTAAGGAAATCCTATGTATTTGTCATGGATGGATATTGATGAGACATCATCAAACCTTGTACTTTAATAAATTGGTATGTTTCCAATCTAGGCAGTGTACGATGGTTATATGTAATATACAATCAAATATATCATTCCAATGGTTATTTTTAAGCTACATAATAGAAAGAGTGCTGATTTAGAAATACAATCTAAACTATGGAAACATTAAAATTTTAACTTGGAAAATATTGAAATCTAAACTATAGAAAACATTCAAAACTTATCACAAAATTGAAACAAAGTATTTAACTAATTGACTATTTTGACAAAGAAAATCTACACTACTAAACTCTTCAAGGAAAATTCAATGAACTCCTAAAGTAAAACTACTTAATAATTTTTTATAGAATACAACACTTCAACACAATATGAATACACTAAACAATACACATAACATTGAACAATACAAATAATAATAGAACAACAGATAATTAATTATCATACATGTAAAAACTAAAAAATTAGTCTATTTTCTAAAAAAATCAATAGAAATAAAGTGATTCTATAATGCCCCACCAAGGAACCCTAGAGGACAACACTAACTACATCACATTAATGGAACAATTTAAAAAAAAATGAAATAACATTAGTTTGCATTACATAACATCACATAATAATCTAACCCTAGGTCCTCTAAGGTTCCTCGACTGTGCTACTTACAAAACAACAATAACTAGAAACATTTCATCAACATTAAAAGATATCATGAACATTAAAGATCATTTGCTAATTCACATATGAAAGGTGCATTACTTCATAGTATTCATTACAAGAAGAATTCATCAATAATTGTTACATCGTTACAATAATTACAACAATGCTTCCCTAGTACATGAGGGAAGAATACATCAGATTACATCAAGAGATACAACTGGGATACATTCTAACATGCAAATACATGATAGGTGATCTTCTCATATAGGGTTAGGAACTAGAGTCCACAACATCATGAGCAATCTCCACGCACACGAACATACAACAAGGGTACCCAATGGAGGAAAAAACACCAACCTCCCAACCATGTGGAACCCTAAGGTCCACCCCTCGTGCTAGGAGATAACACAAGGTCCCACATCATATAGGAAATCAAGAAGACAACATGCTAACATAAATAAGGGCCATACATGACTCCAACACAACACTGCTAGCAACACCAACATCACATGAAACACTTACATCACTTCCAAAGGCACACACACAACAAAAGGAGAAATACAACTAGGGAATGCTAGACTGTAATAGGGAGGGGTGTCATCACATAGCTTGATATGGGTTATCCTGAAAAATCTTCCTAGGCCCGGACCGCCATCCTAGGTTATCCTGATAGTCTCTACCAATCCCCAACCCCCATACAAACTCATGTGGAATCAATGTACCTTTCATGAGGAAAAGATAGTTTATCTTGCCATTCCAGGGCTTCTCATCTCATCTCAAGCCTAAATGAGCACTTGAGCCATGAGTGAGGCATATCATTATTTTGATTAATTTGAAATCTACCCATCCCCCTAATTCATTATTTAGGTTATCACTAGATTAAGAAACTCTTTAATGGATTATCCTGGACACCACTTTGGGTTTTGGCCCCCATTGAGAGCCACTCCCCTTACTTGCAACTAGTAGACCCTACACATCAAGCAAGGTATTTACCATCTTGCATACTTAACATAATTCACATGAATCCATACACAGTGCAAAGCATTGACCTTCTTGCACTCTTATCACAATCACAAGAATTAATACACAATGCAAGGCATTGACCATCTTGCACACAACACAAAACATTGTCAAACCACTCCCAAAGTGAAACCATAAAAGAACCATACATAAAAAAATACTCCCTCCCAAACCTCTGGAAGCCAACTTAACAACTTTGCACAAATGACTCCCACTTTTAAACAATTACCAAAATCACCCCAATTTACAATAATCAACACAATATTAAATATAAACAATCAATCAGAGTTTCGCAACTAAATAGATATTCCAAATATTATGACATTCTTTCTATCACTCATTTTCACTTAACCTCATAATTCAATTAAAAGATTGTTTACCCCACGTAATTTAGATTTGAAAATAACTATAGTAACAATGTTCCAATTAATTAAATTACACAACAATTCAATTAAATAATTATAAAAAGTAACTAACCTGCACTTACTGACTAGTCAACAGAGGGAAACCAAATCTTTTATCATTTAATCTAAACACTTAAACTTATCATAATTGTAATCTAAATTTATATACAACATTGGTTGGTACTCATTTTGCAATTTCCTAAAATAATATCCTTCACGTGATATTCTAGTAAGAAAGTCAACAACTCTATTTTATTTACACTAAAGAGAAGTACCCCATACTAAACCCTAAATTATCAATACCACAACAACTTATTAACTATCTAGAAATTAACCATAACATGTATTCCAAGTTAAGTTAATCAATTCTAAGGAGAATAACTTGATAACTTTCTTATTCAATATTAGATACTTCTAATCAACTATTAATTTTAAGTTAAACATTATGACCTATCAAATAAACAATTATCAAGAAATACATCCCTCAGATTGGATTTCATTCCACTAAAATATTTCATAATTTGCAAATAAATTTTTACTACTAGTGAAGAAATACTAGTTATTAAAAATACAATACTTTGTATGTTGATTATAACCTATCAATAGACAAATATTATTTTTTGATAATAAATTTTAAATGTTGATTAATAAGACTATACTCTATTTAGTGTTAATGAAAGTACTTTTCAATTAATTTCCAAGTATCAGATAAATAAATAAATATAGAACCAAAGATAATAAAATTTATACTAAATTTCTAACCCATTTATCAATTATTAATTAGATCCTATGCAATAGTTAAATACGTATCAACTTAATGACATTTTCATAACTCAACATATCATCACGCAAGAATTCTATTTTTAAAACGAATCTTTGTGGACTACAAGTAAATCAACCAACAATATCTACATATATGAGGGTTCATAAATCACAATGTCATGATAGGTAGATACCCCTTGAACATAAAGCGACACACTAGATTTCAATTGAATTGGTATCAAATTTATACTATGATCTTCATAATAATATTATGGATTCTTCTAAATAGATGTCAACCTTAAAGATTCATTATCTAGTTATCAAAACTCTAAACGAAACAAGTCCATAAGTAACACCCATTTATTCACTAGTTCCAAATGGGAAAAGGGAATTTCCAAATGTTACCGTGTATTATCTAAATTTCAAATTGTACCAAGAATCTCATTTTCCTTTCTGGGATGTTATCTCATGGTACTTAGATGAATATCTATTCGTTGAAAATATCTATTCACTACTAATGGTTATTAGGGGAGAGGGGCCCATAATGGAGCAGAGTCCAATAGTGGGGATAAAAGTAGTCCTTAGTGGACCCCATAGTGGAGCACCTTAATATCCAATTGCAAAACACTTTTTATCCATAAAGTACACAAACTGACAAATCATGTGATGCCACATTAGCGCACTAATAAAACATGACTTAGTGCATCACTATTGGTCTCACTTTTTTTGGGGGCGTTTTTGGATACCTCAACAAAAAGCATGCCGATGTGACATCATATTTGATGATGTGACCCTAAAACGAAATATAGAAACATGTGAGTTGCCAAATACACTATTGTATAAAATTGGGAGTGATTTTAAATTTCCACGTAAGATTTTGAGAAATGTGAAGTTAGGGTGCTCCACTATGGGCCCCTCTCCCCTAACCTTTCGAGGATATTGTTATGTTTTGCAATAGCACAAATTTGATAACTTTACAAAAGTTTTGGCAGAACATCTATCCAGATTAGATCTAATTAGAAAGGATGAAGATTCAAAAGCATAAGTGCTGGATTTCCTTGCTTTTATGGAGGGACTATTTCAAATCTAATATGTCTATGTAATTCTATCATAACTTATGAAGTAATATAAAATGAATGGTTTCATTTAAAATATTAAATATACCTGCCTGTGCAAATATGGGAGATTTGGGAAGGCCTCTAGACATGCATCAAGCATAATTGCAGGAGAATCTTTTGTTAGGCATTAGAGATAGAAATTGCTCTCGAAGGCATATAAGCAAGATGAGAAATCATAGACATACCCCTAAATCGCTGACAAATGCCTCGAAGAGAGAGATGCTTATCTCAAGGAGTGAAACGAACCAGTTATAGAATATGCACAAATGGATTTCGCAAGGAAGCTCTCAAAAATATTTGAATTAATGAAGCACTCTAGAACACGTCCTAACATTGTAAGCTTTGCTTGTGTTCTGGCGGCGCATGCAACCATGCAAATTTAGCAAATAAGGGTTGCGCGCCCCTCTCACACAGTAGTAATCCTTATTGCATTACATATATGATTGATCATTAGGAGTGAGTGATTGCATTCACTAGAAGACTTAGTGCATCATGTGTTTCTTCATTCTAGATTTGTATTCTCTACTTTTTGGTTGTCGGGATTGATCTTCCCCAAAGAACATAATAAAATCCCCAGCATAATCAATAATGAAGACAAAAGTTTAGAGACAAAACCCCTCTCCCTTCTAACCAAAAACCCCCAAAATATTTACAAAAGAACAAAGCCACCTCCCCTTGCACGGGAATTTCCAACTGATTATATTTAGTTTTCCATCATAAACTTTCTATTAATTGAAACATATAAAAATCATTAGCTAACTTTAACTACCTTTTTTTTCCTTTTAGTTTTTAATTTCTATTACTAAATACTTCATTGATTTTCTTCCTTTGTAACTCATGCTTTTTAAGTTATCCTTGTTTTATTACTGAATAATTCTATATTTCATAAACATGCATATATCTAAAAGATTTTTCCTTGCTATAATTTATGAATTTAATCTTTATAACCTTTTATTTCTTATATTACTATTTTTTATTTATTTATTTTATTTTATATTACATTACAAATTCATTTTACTATAATTATTTATTTATGTAAACATATATATTTATATTTATTTAACAAAGATATTTAACGATTTATTTTAATGCATAAAATAACCAGACACATATAATCAAACAATCCAAATCAAATAACCCAAATGCCAAAACAGTTACCTGACCACTAACTAGGATAAAAAACAAACTTCAAACGACATGGACTGACTATAGAATTGACAAGGTATCAATTCGGATACTCATCCTCTTCGAGGATGATGGCTAGGGTAGGGGACCAGGTGCTATCTCCAATCAACTATTCCATTGGGTTTAAGGCATGCTCAAACTTGCCAATTCAGGTGGAGTCAATGTCTAGTACCTGCAACCTGCAACACACAATACGGTTGGGCATATACGTACACATATAATTAGGCACATCATGAAAGGAAATCACAATGTCGTCGGGTACTCACAAATGAGTGATGCAACACTGTCCCTTTCACTCACTCACATCAAAAGACAACACCCAGTAGTCAAATCAACTCGTAAATAATCAGCTACATAGCAATCAGAATGATAATCACATAATGGTCATGATAAAATAATCACATACTAATCATAACAATGCATCTATATACAATATCATAAAACAGATCAGCTGCTTAACATCATTAACACATACCTTTAAATATCCCCATTATTTTACCTTCATCTTCGAGTTCCAAAGCTGACTACCTGCACATCCACTATGAGAATGGAGGGGCACTACAGATTCACACTAATATTATTTCAACATAAACATAGTAACTTACAATAATATTATGAATTAAAAATACTTATCTATGAATCACTATTCTTCTTCCCCGATCAAGTGGCCAACTTTCCAAAGATTCAAACTTCTAGGAAATCACAATATCACACACAAAAATTTCCAAATTTACTGAAAGTAAAACATAACTATATCTCCTTTTACATTTATTCAAAAAAATTCTACCAAGAAATGAACATCACAACACTTTATATTATTTATCCTATATAATAGGGTAAAAGCACAAAGTTGTGTCACACTTTCAACCAAGTAAACAATTCTAAGAAAAATAGTTTCAACCTAAATAGTTTTAGTCGAAACGGTTTCACCTAAAACTATGTGGCCTATATGTGGCACATAGAGTTTCGAGCAAAACTAATGTAGGAACATCTGGGTCCACACGCAATCCTGCATCACCCAAAAAAAGTGATCGTTTTGAGGTTTTGGTAAGATTTTGTGAAACTCCTTGCAGGTAGAATTTAGACTCTATTATAGAATAATGCCCAATATTAAATAAGTTGAAATTTTCCTAGTTTCAAAAATTAAATAAATAATGGTTTTGTGCTCTGTAAGTTTCGTGAGTTTCTGACTTCTTGAGAAAAGTTATCATAAAAGTAATTTTTGAATTCACTGATCAATGGATGATTTATAATATAGTTGGAGTTGTATATTCTTCTATGGATACACCATTTAATGTGAAGGATTTTGCAAAATATGAGATTTAAACAATGTGGAATATCAAAAGTTTGAAAAGAACCTAAAAGGAAGTAAGATGATGGGTCGATGAGGAGTGACCCCTCATCTCCCATCTCTTTGCCTTTGTTTTTATTTTAAAAAGGGAAACATGTAAGTGAAGAAGGCGCTATTGCAGAGAGAAGAGAAATAAAAATTAGCGCAACCAGAGACATGGGAATGAAAGCTTTAAAAATGGGAAGAGTGGCATATGGGTGAAAAGTTGATGCACACCATTGAATAGAAGAGACAGATAAGGGAGGCACCATATTAAATTTTAGATTGTAATGAAGAGGGTTCAAGTGGAAGAAGGAAAAATCGATGACAAAAGGGAAGCAAGCTTAGAAGCAAATCTTGAGAAAATTTAAGATGAAATAAAGAATTGAATACATACCAATGAAGAATGTAAATTGTAGGGGGGATAAAATAAAATAAGTGTATTTCACTATGTAAAAGGTGGATGAAATAAGGAGGGGTGACAAAGTAGGTGTGAAGCTATCTAGAAGACAAAGAGGATGTTGAGGAGTTGCGTAGATGCCATAAGAAAATGATGGGTTGCCTATGAGTTATGATTTCTTAATTGAATGGCTTAAAATGTACATAGAGGAGGAGCCACGGTGTATGGAGTTAAGGGAAGCTACAAGAGTTTATGGGTGATTCGATGAAGTAAAGAGGCTGCAAATTCATGGAAGCCCGAGATTAGTAGCTCATGAAGAGTGCAAATGGAGATATCCATTCTGTTTGGGTGCATTGAAGGTTGCTTTGTGAATGGAAATCTAAGCAACATGAGGGAAGATGAAAGAAGAGAGTGGAAAATTAATTGCCTAGAAAATTGTAATGTGTTATTTTCATGAAATTTGAGAAATAAATTTATCTGATTTTGGTTTTCAAATGTGGTTGAAATATTATGCAATCGTGAGTTGATTTTGTGTTTAATTAGCTTGGAGTCTTTTGTAATCTAAAATTTTGTGAATTTGAAAGAGAGTTTTTTTTGTTTTATTCTTCATCAAGTGGTATCAAAGCAGGTGGTCTTAAGTGTGCGGATAAAGCATTGAGAGAGAGGCAGTTCACACTAGGACCTACAGATGAAGAGGGAAGTGAGCAGAGGTTTTAGGGGCACAAGTAGATCACCGAACGTGAGGCAGCTTATGACAGAACTTGTGGATAATAGAAAACCAAGTGAAGTCCAAAAGTACCATTGCATATGTAGAGAGTCTTGATGGTTGAGGGATGGAAGGTGCAAAATTGGAACCGCAAGTGAGCAAAGTCCCAAACAATTGAGAGCGCAAAGCGCAGAGGAAGGTGTTGTGTGATGGCAGATTACAATAGACGAAGTGGAATCTTCAAAAGAATCGAGGTATGATTGTAGCATGGGGGTTGCAAGGGTAGAGTTGCAGAGGAGTCAAGAGAGAAATGAAATGGTTGTTTTAAAGTGAAGACAAAAAAATGCATAGCCATTAGATAGTGAGTATGAACTTGTAGGTTGTGACTTTTAATGTATAGCCAAGAGGCGAACAAAAGAGGAATGTGAGAGGTTACTTGTAGAGTGGAGAGGAAGTACTTGGTGGAGGAGGTGACGAAGTTCATTGGAGGTTGTGTGCAATCTCAAAGGGTGGTTCTACCACTCATATTCACCTTTGTGAGCCCATGCTCACAAACTTCTTACCTGACGTGTTTGATGTAGGAGCATCTGGGTCCACGCGTAATCCTTCATCACCCAAAAAAAGTGATCTTTTTGAGGTTTTGGTAAGATTTTGTGAAACTCCTTGCAAGCAAAATTTAGACTCTATTATGAAAACAATGCCGAAAGTTAAATAAGTTGAAATTTTCCTAGTTTCAAAAAATAAATAAATAATGGTTTTATGCTCTGTAAGTTTCATGAGTCTCTGACTTCTTGAGAAAAGTTATTGCAAAAGTAATTTCTGACTTCACTAATCAATGGATGAATTATAATATGGTTGGAGTTGTATATTCTTCTATGGATATGACATTTAATGTGAAGGATTTTACAAAATATGAGATTTAAACAATGTGGAATACCAAAAGTTTGAAAAGAACCTAAAAGGAAGTACGATGATGGGTCGATGAGGAGTGACGCCTCATCTCCCATCTCTTTGCATTTGTTTTGATTTTAAAAAGGGAAACATGTAAGTGAAGAAGGCACTACTGCAGAGAGAATAGAAATAAAACTTAGCGCAACCAGAGACATGAGAATGAAAGCTTTAAAAATGGGAAGAGTGGCATATGGGTGAAACACTGATGCACGCCATCAGATAGAAGAGGTAGATAAGGGAGGCACCATATTAAACTTTAGATTGTAATGAAGAGTTCTTGAGTGAAAGAAGGCAAAGTCAATGAAAAAGGGAAGAAAGCTTAGAAGCAAATCTTGAGAAAATTTAAGATGTAATAAAGAATTGAATACAGGTCGATGAAGAATGTAAATTGCAGGGGGGATAAAATAAAACAAGTGTATTTCACTATGTAAAAGGTGGATGAAATAAGGAGGGGTGGCAGAGTAGGTGTGAGGCTACGTAGAAGAAAAAGAGGATGTTGAGGAGCTACGTAGATGCCAAAAGAAAATGATGGGTTGTCTATGAGTGTAATACCCCTCATGTTGTTGTTTGGACTTGATAACTTAATATTTTCTGTGGTTTTGCTTGATACTTTGAGACTTTGATAGTTACTGTTTATTGGTTGGATTGGTGGATTGGATAGTTTAGACTGCTTGATGACTATGCTACTTTATTTGATGACATGGATATTATGATATGACATTATGGTTACATTTGGTTTGGTGATGTTTAATTTGATTTCAGTAGTATATTGTGATGTAGAGGATTAGTAATCATTTTATGATGATATGATGTGATCAGGTTAGTTTAGCAATGTTACTTTATACTTGATGTTGTAATTGTTATTATAGTTTTGGTGAGGGGACAGTGTAGCACCACTCGTTTGCGAGTGCCTTGCTACGCTGCGATTCCTTCTCACGATTTGATGTATTTGATTATATATACATGTTGTACACAACCTTGTTTGTATGTAGGAATTGTAGGAACATAGTCTCGATTCCACCTGCTTCGGCAGGACAGGGCGAGCATCAAATTAACCCAACGGGCATGAATTTGAAACAGAGATGACAAGGAAGTCACCCCGTCCCAAGTTTGTCAACTCATTTTATGTTTAATGGTATTGTGCGTCTTTGACCTTTGTCATTTTTGCACTTTATAATAGTTGTTTTGTGTGAGTGTACTTTTGATAGTTATTTTACTATGGTGTGTAGTATGATGTAATTTAGATAATCAAGTGATTATAATAAATGTTAATAATAGTTATTGGAATAGTTTATATTAAAATATAAAAGTCTTAAATTAAAAGCCATGTAATTTATTAAGGATAAATAAATTGAAGGTGTAAATTAAATTATTTAAAATTGGTATTTAGGTAATTTAATGAAAATAACATGTTGAGGATAATTAATGGAATAAAATAATTAAATATGTTAAATTGTGTGAATTGTAAGTATAATTTGCAAAATCAAAATTAAAACAAAAAGTGTTGTTTGAATAGAAAAAAAATCAAGAAAAGAAGAAAGGACCAATGAATGTTGAGATTTTGGCTGAAAAGCTGGTGAAGAAATAGAAGATTTCTATTCATCCTATTTTTTTTTAGTTTTCAAAAAAGAAGAAATATTTTTATTTAATAGCAAAAATGAGAGGTTTTCATTCACGGGAAAATTGACAGAAGCTTCAAAATATTGAGTTCTGGAAAATTGGCATCCTCTCTTTTTTTCTCTGTATAAATTGTTTCTCTTTCATTGTTTTGGAGGGGAGGCTCTTCTGAATAAAAAAAATAAAAAAATATGTTCTCTGTAAAAGAAAAATAAAAAAACCTTTTGAGATTTAAAATTTGTTGGGTAGCAAACCAATGAAAGAAATTTATTTGGTTCTCTGTAAATGTTCTTTAGTTTTATAATTTATTTATGGGGAAATGGTTTTCCCTTTTGAAATAATCGAATATATATATATATATAAATAAGTATGTTGTTCTTTTCAACTTCTACTGAAAGTGATTGACAGAATAAATATATAATATATGTATATATATATACACACTCCCCATAGGGGTATATACATATATATATATATATATATTTATAAATATTTTATTTTAAAAAAAAATATTTTTTTAAATGTTTGTGCTAAAGGCCGAACCTGGGCATTGGTAGAGTTTTTTGACATTGTATATAAATTAAAACAAAACAAAAAATATTATATTAAGGTCGAAGGGAAGGGACGGCGCTGGTGCCTCCCCTCTCCCCTTCGCCACTGTGGGCTGCCACAACAATCCTCTGCCCTGCAGTTTATTTATTTATTTATTTGTTTTGTTATTTTAAATGTATTTATATATAAATATGTGTATTTATATATATATATATTTATATGTTTATATATATTTATGTATTGGCATATGTATGATTTATTTCACCATACCAGAATTATTTAAATTTAAAAGAATAATAAAATAAAGCTGAATATTATATATATATATATATATAAAATAAATATAACGATATATTGTCTTCTTTTGTGAAATTTGGATTTATGACTATTATGGTTATTGGAAAAAGGCGAAATTGATTATTATCAAATTTTTATTTCAAAATTTTATTAAGGAAATAGAGATTTGGAAATGGAATAAAACAAATTGTGGATATTGCTATGTTACTGGCATTATGGAATCTTGTTAAATTGATTTGGTTACTTTTCCTTATCATTTTGACTTGTTCGATGGGGGAACCCAGTTTGGATTAGGAACCCGTTTAGGGATATCATGTACCTTAGGCTTTTAGAGGCTTGATTTCATTGTTAAGTGATGTTTCTCTTTTCAAGTGCTCTTGTTGTGGTAGTCATTTGGTATCATTATTTTGAAAGGGTTGTACGGGATTTTGTTGAGACTCTATTTGTGTGCCTTTTAGCGAGATGGGTAATGCCTTGCATGTCATCTGTTGAGATTTAATGCTTTGTTCATTATGGTACAACCCTTGATTTTGATTATGTTTTGGGGTCTCCAGGGAGAGTGGCTCTTCGTGGGGGCTAGCGCCTCAAAAGGAGGAAGGGCTCAGGATAACCCATGTAAGAGTTAGATTAACAAGTGAAAACCTAATAATAGAACTTAGGGGGATGGGTAGTAATAACATAATAAGATAATCTTGGATACATCGTTTATCCATTAGGGCTATCACAGACTAATGGTAGACTGAGAAGGCTGTGGTTGGCAAAGTCATTACCTCATCCTCATGAGAGGTTAGCGGCTTCGCATGAGTCACCCTATGGGGCTGGTGCCTCAAGTAGGAGGAAGGGCCAGGATAACCATAGATGGGGGCCAACACCTCATGTTGTAGGAAGAGCCAAGATAACCCATATAGGACTATGCGATGACACTCTCCACTAGTTTGCCTTATGCTTTGCTTTCTTGCTTACCTCTGGAAGTGGTTACCTTTGATTTATCTATGATGTGTCTTATGGTCTTGTGTTTATTATGATTGGATCTTGGTTGTTGTCGTTTATGATCTATGTAATCTTTTGTTGTTGCTATTGGAGTTATTGCTACTATGATATTCTTTATTGGAGTTAGTCTTGTGGCATTCTTGGTCACGGTCACTTCCTTGTCACCTCTGAGCACAGAGGGTGGGTTTTTTCTAAAACCCACGTGGTCGGGTGGAATGTGCTCCGCACCCGTTGGGTTCCCCATCAACATTCATTCTACATAGGATCCTTCAGATGGAGCTTGTACCAGATATTCATCTTGTATTTTAGATTTTTCTTTTTATGATGTATCTATCCCACATGTATGGGAGGTTATGATATAACTCATGTATTGTGAACATGTAATGTATTAATAGATGATGTATTGTAAATGCACCTTGTAACTCATGTATTCTTGATTTATGAGATTTATTGTGGTTGTATCATGTGATGTATTATATTTATGCTTATGGATATATGGATGTTATCTCTTGCAAATGATTATTTTAATGTCTATGATGGATGTAAAGTTAGTTAAGTTATTTAGATTTGTATGTATCTTTCGTTATGGATTGGTTTTATGCGATGTGACCTCGTGTGCCCTAAAGGACTTTGATGTTATGATGCTATCGTGTAATGTAATATCGTTTAATGGTTCTTTCTATGTTTACTTTGTATTATTTTTCTTTTTTTAAAAAATGTGTGCATTGTTGTTGTCCTTTGGGGTTTGCACGACGGGTGTTACAACTTGGTATCAGAGCCAGGTTTGCAAATGCTGGGGTCTTTGGGTAGTTTGGTCCATTAGGTAACCTTTGCATTTGACTCCTGAGCTCACTTGTACCTTTATCTTGTTGTGCATAAATATGCCTCGAGGTAGAGGATGTGGCCGAGGAAGAGGCTATGGTGTCGATCATAGAGCAAACCGACAAAGTCCATCAGCTCCAAGTTCCCACGGTTCAAAGCACGAGGAACAATAGAGTCCTCAAAACAATCCGCCAGGTGGTGGTCAGAACCCGGAACAACCTGGTTTAGATGGACATTTGTAGCACCTTCTAGGGGAGATTCTTGATTTGTTGGGACCCAAGCCGGAGGAGGAATAGCGGGTTGAGAGAGAAAGGGAAAGGTCACCGAGGCGGAGGGAAATAACGACAGATCAGGATGCAGCACTAGCTAGTCATATGAGAGATTTGATGAGAGCACACCCGCCTACATTCGATGGTTCTAGAGGAGGTCTGGAAGTAAAAACATGGTTAATTGATTTGGATCGATGCTTCACGATGCACCCCTATGGTAGCAATACCAAAGCTCAGTGCGCAACCATGCATCTGCGAGGCTTCGCATCCACTTGGTGGCGGCTGGAAGAGAAAAAGTTACATATGGATATCAGCATGGTCACATGGGAGTTATTTCTGGACAGGTTCAGGGCTAGCTTCCTTTCAGATCATTGGAGGCAATGTAGGGCAAATGAGTTTCATGACCTTAAGCAAATGTTGATGTCCATTGAACAATATGAGCGGTGATTCTATGAATTGAAGCAGTATGCAAGGATCAACCATGATGAAGGGATGTTAGTGCAGCATTTTTTTTGGGGCTTAAACGCCCGAATTAGTGGTGGCGTGCGAGTCTTCGAACTAAAGATGATGGAAATTATGGTGGAAAAGGCTCAGTTGGTAGAAGAAAATTTGGCCATGGCCTTGGGTGGGCACATTGGAGTGGAGATTGGTAGTGTGCCTACACCTGGCTTTAGCACTCACAGAGGTCAGAAACAGGTTGCAGGATCTT
The DNA here is from genome assembly GCA_007258455.2 of Sequoia sempervirens. Taxonomy (NCBI): domain Eukaryota; kingdom Viridiplantae; phylum Streptophyta; class Pinopsida; order Cupressales; family Cupressaceae; genus Sequoia; species Sequoia sempervirens. The sequence continues at coordinate 106,553 of VDFB02073876.1, forward strand.
CTAGGAACTGGTATGCACCCTCTAAAGGGGGTCAGCAGTAGCAACATCAGTAGCAATAGTCGTAGCCAAAGCATACAAACTCTCCATCTCAACAAGGTGGCAATTCTCAATTTCATAGGGATCGAAACCGGAATTGAGCTCATCAGGAGCATTTTGAGCAGCCTGCACCTAGTTTTTAGTCAGTGCCGAGTCGAGGAAGCTTTCAACAGTCAAATGCTCCATTAGGGGGCAGAGGATTTGGTAGAGGTATTGGTTGCTACTCATGTGGGCAACAAGGGCATATCGCTAGATTGTGTCCACAAAAGAGCGCCTAAGGATTTAATCAAAGACCAGTTGGGTCGGAGCCGACAATGGATGACACAAGGAGAGCTCATTGTGTCTTTGCGACAGTGGATAATCTACATGAAGACCACCAGAGCACCGTTGTTGAGACAATAGGTGTGTTGCATAACACTAGTATTTCTATACTCTTTGATTTTGGTGCATCTGATTCTTTTATATCTCCTTCAGTAGTTGAGCGATGTAGACTGGTGGCAACTAGTCAAGGCATAAAATGGCAGGTTGAATTGGCCTCAGGGTCAAAGGTTGTTGTAGAGAAGCTTGTGCAGGGTTGTAGTCTGGATATAGGGGCATTGACAACTAAGGTGGACCTTTGAATCCTACCACTTGGTTCATATGATCTCATCTTGGGTATGGATTGGCTGAGTGCACACCGTGCCATGATAGACTGTCACTGTAAAGCAGTGTGGTGCATTGATGATTCCAGAGAGGAGGTGGAGATCGTGGGTATTCAAAGGCCCATCTCATTGCAAATGATCTCTGCCATGCAACTAAAAAGGTTTTTCTGACAGGGTTGTCAACTTTTTTCCGTGTCAGTGAGTGACCTTGAGTCAGAGGATAGTTGAGGGGTGTCATTGGATGATTACCCTCTCCTTGCAGAGTTTTCAGATGTTTTTCTGGGTGAGATACCTGGTATGCTGCTAAATAGGATATAGATTTCAGGATTGATCTGATACCTAGAGCTGAGCCGATATCTCAAGCTCCATATCGGATGACAATGCAGGAACTTCAAGAACTCCATCTACAATTGGAGGAGCTGTTGGCTAAGGGGTTTATCCGCCCAAGTGTTTCTCCTTGGGGAGCACCTATAATATTCATAAAGAAGAAGGATGGTTCTCTTCGCTTGTGTATTGATTACATGCAGTTGAACAAAGTAACGGTGAAGAACCAATATCCCTTGCCTAGAATGTATGATCTTTTCAATTAGATAAAAGGGGTGAAGGTATTCTCTAAGATTGATCTCAAATCAGGATATCATCAGTTGCAGATTGTAGATGCAGATATTCATAAAACAACATTTCGCACTCGATACGGACATTACGAGTTCACTGTGATGTCGTTCAGGTTAACAAATGCATCTTCAGTCTTCATGAGCTTGATGAATGGGGTGTTTCAAACGTATTTGGATAGATTCATCCTTGTGTTTCTCGATGACATTCTGATCTATTCTAGGTCTATGGAAGAACATGAGGAACATCTAAAACAGGTGCTATAGTGCTTGAGGGACAATCAGTTGTTTGCCAACCTGGAAAAGTGTGAATTTTATAAGACTAAAGTTCAATATTTGGGCCATGTGATTTCAGGTGAGGTAATTTCAGTTGATCCTGCAAAGATTCAAGCCATTGTGGATTGGCTCGCACCCACAAATGTCGCAGAAATTCGCAGTTTCATGGGACTTGTTAGCTATTATCGATAGTTCATCCAAGGCTTTTCAAGGATTTCCCATCCTATCACCTCTGTCCAGAGGAAGGGAAATAAATTTCTTTGGTCAGATAAATGTCAGTTAGCATTCCAAACTCTTAAGGCAAAGCTGACTAGTGCACCAATCTTAGCAGTACCGAATCTGACATGAGATTTTGTAGTTTGTACGGATGCTTCTTTGGAAGGCTTAGGGGCCGTTTTGATGCAAGAAGGGTGAGTGATTGCATATGAATCATGAAAACTTAAGGATCATGAACTAAACTACCCCACACATGACCTTGAGTTGGCCGTAGTTGTACATGCTTTAGTAAGATGGAGGCACTTCCTTTTAGGGCATCAATTCAAGTTGCATACTGATCATCATAGTCTGCAATACATCTTCACGTAGCTGAACCTGAATGCAAGATAGAGGAGGTGGATGGAATTCTTGTGCGAATATGATTTTGAAGTAAAGTATATCCAGGGCAAAGAGAATGTGGTGGTAGATGCGTTGAGTTGACGCAAGCATGAGATTTCTATTGTGGCTCTTGAGGTTGATTTGAGGGGTCAGATCCTCATAGCTCTTCCTTCGGACAATTGGTATCAAGAGGTGAAATCTGAGATTGAGTCGGGCAGAGCTCTAGAAGGAAAATTTGCTGGATACTCATTGGATTCTAATATTGTTTTGCGCTATGCAGGTCGAATGTATGTACCTCCTGCAGAGGGTCTTCGCACCCTAATCTTGACTGAAGCCCATCGAGAACCTTATTCGGCGCACCCTGGAGTTAAGAAAATGTATGTGGATCTTCGATCACTATATTTTTGGCAAGATTGAAGTGTGATATCGCTGATTTTGTGGCTAGATGTCTAGAATGTTAGAGGGTTAAGGTTGAGCATCATCATCCAACAGGTTTGTTGCAACCTTATCTTGTTCCAGAATGGAAGTGGGACATTATCTCTATGGATTTCATTGTTGGCTTGCCTATGTCTTCCAGGCGACACGACGCTATCATGGTCACTGTTGACAGGCTGACCAAGGTAGCCCATTTCTCTCCTATTTGATCTTCCTATACTGCTTCTATGGTAGCCAAGGTGTTCATGGAGGACATTGTTCATTTGCATGGGATACCACGAAGAATCATTTCTGACAGAGACCTAGTATTCACATCTGTGCTATGGACATCTTTGCAACAATCCTTAGGGACTCAATTGAATTTTAGTTCTACCTACCATCTTGAGACAGATGGTCAAACTGAGAGAGTCAATCAGGTGCTTGAGGATATGCTCCGCATGTATGTTATGGACCAACAAGCACGTTGGGAAGATTATCTGCACTTGGTCAATTTTTCCTAAAATAATGGTTAGCATAGTTCGATCGACATGGCTCCTTTTCAGGCTTTAAACGGTCATCCTTGTCGTACCCCTTTGAGCTAGGATCGATTAGAGGACAGGATTCTTCTTGGACCCAAAATGATTAGAGATATGGAGCAGCAGGTAGCTCGCATCCGAGAGCATCTTGTAGCAGCTCAAGATAGACAAAAGAAGTATGTTGATGCACACAAAGTTGATCAATAATTTGCAGTTGGTGATCGAGTGTTCCTTCGAGTTCGTCCACAGAAGAGCCCTATTCGTTATGGAAAGGGTTCTAAGCTTGTGCCCCACTTTGTAGGGTCATTTGAGGTGTTAGAAAGAATTGGTCTTGTTGCCTACCGCCTGGCCTTGCCACCCAGTCTATCGCGGATTCACGATGTTTTTCATGTTTCAGTCCTTAGACCATATTATCCTGATGTTACTCACGTACTTGATTGGAATGCTCTACAGGTCGAGGATGGGCAGCTAGCTCTTGAGCCCATGGCCATGCTACAGAATAGGAGACTTTCCCTCAGAGGCAGGGATATTGAGCAGGTGCGAGTCCAGTGAGACCCCAATGATAAGACTTCAGCAACATGGGAGGATGCCTCCCGTATCAGAGAATCTTATCCTTACCTGTTTACTCGCTTTCAAGAGTAAGACGAATTCATGGGGGGGAGAATGTAATACCCCTCATGTTGTTGTTTGGACTTGATATTTTTGTGGTTTTGCTTGATACTTTGAGACTTTGATAGTTACTGTTTATTGGTTGGATTGGTGGATTGGATAGTTTAGACTGCTTGATGACTATGCTACTTTATTTGATGACATGGATATTATGATATGACATTATGGTTACATTTGGTTTGGTGATGTTTAATTTGATTTCAGTAGTATATTGTGATGCAATGGATTAGTAATCATTTTATGATGACATGATGTGATCAGGTTAGTTTAGCAATGTTACTTTATACTTGATGTTGTAATTGTTATTATAGTTTTGGTGAGGGGACAGTGTAGCACCACTCATTTGCGAGTTCCCTGCTACGCTGCGATTCCTTCTCACGATTTGATGTATTTGATTATATATACATGTACACAACCTTGCTTGTATGTAGGAATTGCAGGAACAGAGTCTCGATTCCACCTGCTTTGACAAGATAGGGCGAGCATCAAATTAACCCAACGGGCATGAAATTGAAACAGAGATGACAAGAAAGTCACCCCGTCCCAAGTTTGTCAACCCGTTTTATGTTTAGTGGTATTGTGCGTCTTTGACCTTTGTCATTTTTGCACTTTATAATAGTTGTTTTGTGTGAGTGTACTTTTGATATTTATTTTACGTTGGTGTGTAGTATGATGTAATTTAGATAATTAAGTGATTATAATAAATGTTAATAATAGTTATTGGAATAGTTTATATTAAAATATAAAAGTCTTAAATCAAAAGCCATGTAATTTATTAAGGATAAATAAATTGAAGGTGTAAATTAAATTATTTAAAATTGGTATTTAGGTAATTTAATGAAAATAACATGTTGAGGATAATTAATGGAATAAAATAATTAAATATGTTAAATTGTGTGAATTTCAAGTATAATTTGCAAAATCAAAATTAAAACAAAAAGTGTTGTTTGAATAGAAAAAAAATCAAGAAAAGAAGAAAGGACCAATGAATGTTGAGATTTTGGCTGAAAAGCTGGTGAAGAAATAGAAGATTTCTATTCATCCTATTTTTTTTTAGTTTTCAAAAAAGAAGAAGATACATTTTTATTTAATAGCAAAAATGAGAGGTTTTCATTCACGGGAAAATTGACAGAAGCTTCAAAATATTGAGTTCTGGAAAATTGGCATCCTCTCTTGTTTTCTCTATATAAATTGTTTCTCTTTCATTGTTCTGGAGGGGAGGCTCTTCTGAATTAAAATATTAGATTAGAAAATTGATCAAGAAACTGGTGAAGAAGTTCTGAAGAAAGAAAGGGGAGCTCTTTGAAAAGATTATTTGGAATCAAGAAAAGCTTCATCAATTCCTCAGCAAGCGTAGGACATCAGGTTCCATTCTATTTCTTTTATTTCTCTGAATTTGTAAAAGAAAAAAAAATGGTTCTCTGTAAAAGAAAAAAAAAACCTTTTGAGATTTAAAATTTGTTGGGTAGCAAACCAATGAAAGAAATTTATTTGGGTCTCTATAAATGTTCAGTAGTTTTATAATTTATTTATGGGGAAATGGTTTTCCCTTTTGAAATAATCGAATTTATATATATATATATATATGTAAGTATGTTGTTTTTTTCAACTTCTACTAAAAGTGATTGACATAATATATATATATATATACACTCCCCACAGGGGTATACACACACACACACACACACACATATATATATTTATAAATATTTTATTTTTAAAAAACATTTTTTTTAAATGTCTGTGGTAAAGGCCAAACCTGGGCGTCGACAAAGTTTTTTGACATTGTATATAAATTAAAACAAAAAAAATAAAATAAATTATATTAAGGTCAAAGGGAAGGGATGGCACTGGCCGTACCCTCCCCCTCTCCCCTTCGCCAGCCTATGGGTTGCCTACAACAGTCCATGGACTGCTGTGCAAAATCCTACGGACTGGCGGCAGTGGCCTTGTCTACAGTTTTTTATTTTATTTTATTTGTTTTGTTATTTTAAATGTATTTATATATAAATATGTGTATTTATATATATATATGTATATGTATATATATCTATATATATTTATATGTTTATATATATATTTATGTATTGGCATATGTATGATTTATTTCACCAGACCAAAATTATTTAAATTTAAAAGAATAATAAAATAAAGCTGAATATTATATATATATAAAATAAATATAACGATATATTGTCTTCTTTTGTGAAATTTGGATTTATGACTGCTACGGTTATTGGAAAAAGGCGAAATTGATTATCATTGAATTTTTATTTCAAAATTTTATTAAGGAAATAGAGATTTGGTAATGGAATAAAACAAATTGTGGATATTGTTGTTACTGGCATTATGGAATCTTGTTAAATTGATTTGGTTACTTTTCCTTATCGTTATGTTATCGTTTTGACTTGTTCGATGGGGGAACCCAGTCCGTTTAGGGATATCGTGTACCTTAAGCTTCCAAAGGCTTGATTTCATTGTTAAGTGATGTTTCTCTTTTCAAGTGCTCTTGTTGTGGCAAGTCATTTGGTATCATTATTTTGAAAGGGTTGTACGGGATTTTGTTGAGACTTTGTTTGTGTGCCTTTTAGCGAGATGGGTAATGCCTCATATGTCATCTATTGAGATTTAATGCTTTGTTCAGTATGGTACAACCCTTGATTTTGATTATGTTTTGGGGTCTCCAGGGAGAATGGATCTTCGTGGGGGTCGACGCCTCAAAAGGAGGAAGGGCTAAGGATAACCCACGTACGAGTTAGATTAACAAGTGAAAACTTAAAAATAGAACTTAAGGGGATGGGTAGTAATAACATAATAAGATAATCTTGGATACCTCGTCTATCCATTAGAGCTATCACAGACTAATGGTAGACTGAGAAGGTTGTGGTTGACAAAGTCATTACCTCGTCCTCATGAGAGGTTAATGGCTCTGCATAAGTCACCCTATGGGGACGGTGCCTCAAGTAGGAGGAAGGGCCATGATAACCATAGATGGGGGCCAACGCCTCATGTTGGAGGAAGGGTCAGGATAACCCATGTAGGACTATGCGATGACACTCTCCACTAGTTTCCCTTATGCTTTTCTTTCTTACTTACCTCTGGAAGTGGTTAATGGTGGTTGGATTTGATTTATCTATGATGTGTCTTATGGTCTTGTGTTTATTGTGATTGGATATTGGTTGCCGTCATTTATGATCTATGTAATCTTTTGTTGTTGCTATTGGAGTTATTGTTACTATGATATTCTTTATTGGAGTTAGTCTTGTGGTATTCTTGGTCGCGGTCACTTCCTTGTCACCTCTAAGCATGGGGGGTGGATTTTTTCTAAAACCCACGTGGTCGGGTGGAACGTGCTCTACACCCATTGGGTTCCCCATCAACATTCGTTCTACACAGGATCCTTCAAATGGAGCTTGTACCAAATATTCATCTTGTATTTTAGATGTTTTTTTTTGTATGATGTATCTATCCCACATGTATGGGAGGTTATGATGTAACTCATGTATTGTGAACATGTAATGTATTAATAGATGATGTATTGTAAATGCACCTTGTAACCATTCTTGATTTATGAGATTTACTATGGTTGTATCATGTGATGTATTATATTTATGCTTATGGATATATGGATGTTATCTCTTGCAAATGATGATTTTAATGTCTATGATGGATGTAAAGTTAGTTAAGTTATTTAGATTTTTATGTATCTTTCATTATGGATTGGTTTTATACGATGTAACCTCGCATGCCCCAAAGGACTTTGATGTTATGATGTTATCGTGTAATGTAATTGTTAGGACACCAAATCTGCACCCTATTTGCTAAGCTTTTCCAATTACACTTAGTAGATTTGGACCAACGTTGGAATGCTTTCAGGTTGTGGGTAACCTATTTGAAAGCAGACCTTTGGATTTTGGGCCGGCTTCCCCTTTTGATATCACCTAACTATTGAATTTCTGAGATAAGGGTAAGAGTTGCATAAAATAAACCTAATGCTGGGAAGAAACTAAAGTGATACACCAAACAATTTAGACCTGCTAATAGCCTTGCACACTCAAATTAATATTTCAAAGCTAACTCACAAATCCCTATCCAATGCAGTTCACATCAATAATTTATAAAGAGGTCTGTAACAGTGTTCTTAAAAGGAAAAGACAGATTTCACAATCAATAACACTACTAAACAACATAGTTTATAACCTGTAAACATACATTTTCTGTCAAATGGATGCATGAAACATGGGACAAGTTGTAAGGAAAATGACTTTTCACAAAACAGACTGATCAACCATTAATAACACACCACAAAACATGAAGAGAAAAGGTAACAATGTTCCAATCTATTAAATCAAAGTGCTTACTGTATATTAGGTCTGTCTAAGTTACAATGCAGCTTCATGAAAAATAACTCCAAGAGAGTAGCCATCCTCCTGCTGAAAAAGAAAGAACTCCCAAAATGTTCAAAAAATGAACATACTTAACCAACACCCACCAAAACCTCCAACACATGTGCTTCTAGAATATTATCCTCGGATAAAATAGAAATGGCCCCAAAAGAACCTTCTAGAAGTCTCTAAAATGCCCTCTACATGGAGAAAAAACAAGCTAAGCCAATAGCCATCCCAAAAGTGTGACCAAAATACCTCCAGCTAGCCTCATTCCCACCAAAAATAGTCCAAACAATATCACACACTTCTCACACCTCTGCAAGTCATCATCGGTCCTATTTCAACATTTGATCACATTCCCCATCATGCAATATGTGTCTCTGAAAACACATGGCTTTTCAAGCATTGAATATAGTGATTTGTTAAGTGATTTATAAAACATCAATTAACAAATCACTTTACAATTAGGCTCAAATCAAAAGGGGCCCACCATTTTTTTGTTGTTACATTAGCATTAAAAGGCACAATAAAAGTAATTTTAAAATCACTTACATGATATTTTCAGACATGGAATAAAATGTAACACCAAATGCTATGGCAAAAGCTTTCAAAATCTTCAAAGGTACTTTGACTATCAACTTACCACCCATATTCTGCATTCTTCCCACACATGTCATAAACACAGGGTTTGCAAAGGCACATGGTATCAATATTACTTGGCTAATAAGGCTGACCTCCAAGACTCTTGGAAATAATATTTCAAGTCACAAGATGTTGGCAAGACAAGGCATCACTTAAGGGTATCATGGCAACATATTGTATTGCACACCTAGCATAAGTCAAAATAACATAAGGTAAAAAATGCCTAAGTGATAACACATGACATAGTATGAAGACTTGGCAAGGCTTTTAAACTTCATAATCTAAAATATTGTATCTTTAGCATAAGCAATCTCCTGATCTTACCACACGCTTCTAAAGCTGAAATCTTGGAAAATTGCCATTTTTTGTATATCCCATTTAGGAGGATAAGCTGCAAGACTTGCAACACCACAACTGATATCTAGAGCCTGTACCACTCCCATAGCTTGCAGATCCCCTATGCCATTAGATTCCATATTTCCCAACTTGTGTATGTAATCTGAAGCTTCGGGCTTGAAATGAGTGCCACCACCAGGGAACCATCACAATTTATCCCATTCATGCACCCAATAACTTTTCAAATTCTTCGACACTCAGATCATGTTCCTCAAGTAGCATAAGATCCTCATTCTACAATCTATCCTTTCCTTCAAGAAACCAGTAGTTCTTGACAACCTGGCCTCGAAGTAGACTGACCCTGAAGATTGACATATCCTCTCATGAAGACATCACAAATTTCCCATGCAACCAAGAAAACAGTGATCTATTGTTGACTTAGATAAAAAAAGATCCTATCTTTGTTGACTACTAATTCCTTCTTGATTAGAAACTAAAGAAACAAATCTTCCAAGCAAGAAAAAAAATAAGCCATTCTTGATTGGCTGCTCCACCATGCACTAAACATGAATAAACTCAATAGTAAATCTATTGCCTTCTCCAACATCACTGCACCATTTTGTGATTGCATGTTCAAGCTGTGTCAAAGTCAACACATACTCCTTTTAAGTTGTTCAATATCAATAGCATGATTTTGAATTCCAGTCTCACTTTCAGCCACCATTATAGGCCCTTTTTCAGTAGATGACATAAATGTTGTAGCTCCCATAAGTTTTTGTAGTTTGTGTAGATGGATCACAAGGCTTTGAGCCCGACATCTGCTATATTTTCCATAAGAATCAATCTCAAAATCTAAGCATATCAACCAAGGCATATAGAAGGCAACTGGGAATCAACAGAAACAACTTGAATTAGACCCCAGGCCATGATGTTTTTACACTATTTTTCTATGGATGGAAGCTCATTTCAAGCTCTCTGCCTCTAATTGCTTACAACTGTTCATACATAATGATAGGGCATGTGATAAAGTGAATTGAAAATGATTAAATTTCCTAAGAGGGCGTAGCTCTTAAGGTCTTGGTGCTTGATGTCCTTGAGCATCTCAACATAGGCCTACCACCTTCATAGAAATAACAGGGCTCTGCCCCTCCAGTGTCTTTTGAAGCACTCTCTGTTCAGGTTGTAAAGGAATTAGATATCTTTTGGATGCCATTATCATTGCCTTCCTTTGAATTATTCACCATGATAACATGAAGCTCCTTTGGAGATCACTGCTACCTCAAAGTTTTGATTGCACTCAACAAGTGCATGGAACTAATCACTCTATTACTGTGCTTCCCATACCTCTATGATCTAAGGAGCAAACCTCCTATATGCTACTACAGACCTCAAAGAGATGGAAAATGCAATAGTAACAAAATAAACTTTTCCACTGAGAAACAAATCCTTGACTCAAAGGGGAAAACCTATATCATGGTAATACATACCTTGAAAGGGTAGAACAGATCAAGAACATGAAGATCAGACCCTTAGATGCCATTTAAATTCACAATGTTGCTCTCTTGCTCCCCACCACTGTGGACTATAGTTTGGGTCCTGTCTCTTCATGATGGCTTCCCTAACTTGTAAGGCAAGCTGACCTTGTTGATGAAACTTCCTTCAATCCTTTGGCTGAATTTTGTTGGCACCAAGGTGATTTTCTTTCTCACATCACTATAAGCTCCTTACTATTAGAATGGAACAATTGATGGGATAGAGAATGCAATCAAGCAAGACTGCCATGTTGTAATGAGACTTTTCTCTCAATTTCATTTCTTATAAGACTGTCATTTAAGATTTTCATAGGACAATTTTGGTTATGCTGAATTTTCTTTGCATCTCTGCCAATGCACAATATTTTATAATGCATGCTCCGTCCTCTTAACTGCTATCAAACATAGCTATTTTTGAATCAAAGTGATTTGACAATGCCTACACTTAGTACCTTTTGATTGTGCTCTATGTACTCTCATCAAGGACCATTCAGCTCTATTGCCTCAAAATGCCTCCTGCTTGCTGTTCTTGTATAGTGCTATTTGTTTCTCATCGCAATACCTCCAATGTTGATTGCAAGGGGCAGATCTTTCACCTTGTGCAATTACCTTTCTGCCCTGCTTCATGAGATCAACATGCATCGTTGATTGTTGTTTATATGTACTTGTACTATGGCCTTGGCTTCCAAAAGGAGACCCCTCCCAAATCATGATTATTTAATTGGCATTTATAACTTGCCATTTCTCGTATGTAATCATGATCCATGTTGGATCAGTCATGATGACCAAAACCCCTGCATGAAAGGTTATGAACATAGCAATTGTATATTGATTACATCATATGAGGGTTCCATTGTTGTCATAACCTTCCTGTAATGGCATATTCATGGTATGAACATATTTGTATCAACTAGAGTTGATGTTTCTTGAATGTCTTTGCCCCTTTTGTGCTTTTCCTTCAAACATCATGCATAGAGTGTGACAGGGAAGCTTGTTTGCCTCATTCATTATTGTTGTCCCTACCTTCATGGCTGCCTTGTAGCATCCCCTTATGAACACTGTTGCTTATGATTCACTTGTACCATGTCATTGATTTAGCCATTGCTCTTTTCTCTGTTATGTATAACATGTTTGACCTTTTGGTATTTTGATGGGATATTTTATCCTTTCTTTTAAAAATCAACACATGAGAAATGTAATGAGGCCGAAACATGTGTTCCCCCTTAGGAATTTCATGCCTCATAAACTTTTCCACTTAAAAGCCTTGCCAAGTCTTCATACTATGTCATGTGTTATCACTTAGGCATTTTATGCCTTATGTTATTTTGACTTATGCTAGGTGTGCAATACAATATGTTGCCATGAGACCCTTAAGTGATGCCTTGTCTTGCCAACATCATGTGACTTGAAATATTATTTCCAAAAGTCTTGGAGGTCAGCCTTATTAGCCAAGTAATATTGATACCATGTGCCTTTACAAACCATGTGTTTATGACATGTGTGGGAAGAATGTAGAATATGGGTGGTAAGTTGATAGTCAAAGTACCTTTGAAGATTTTGAAAGCTTTTTCCATAGCATTTGATGTTACATTTTATTCCATGTCTGAAAGTATCATGTAAGTGATTTTAAAATCACTTTTATTGTGCCTTTTAATGCTAATGTAACAAAAAAAAATGGTGGGCCCCTTTTGATTTGAGCCTAATTGTAAAGTGATTTGTTAATTGATGTTTTATAAATCACTTAACAAATCACTATATTCAATGCTTGAAAAGCCATGTGTTTTCAAAGACACACATATTGCATGATGGGGAATGTGGTCAAATGTTGAAATAGGACCAATGATGATTTGCAGAGGTGTGAGAAGTGTGTGATGTTGTTTGGACTATTTTTGGTGGGAATGAGGCCAGCTGGAGGTATTTTGGTCACACTTTTGGGATGGCTATTGGCTTAGCTTGTTTTTTCTCCATGTAGAGGGCATTTTAGAGACTTCTAGAAGGTTCTTTTGGGGCCATTTCTGTTTTATCCGAGGATAATCTTCTAGAAGCACATGTGTTGGAGGTTTTGGTGGGTGTTGGTTAAGTATGTTCATTTTTTGAACATTTTGGGAGTTCTTTCTTTTTCAGCAGGAGGATAGCTACTCTCTTGGAGTTATTTTTCATGAAGTTGCATTGTAACTCAGATAGACCTAATATACAACAAGCACTTTGATTTAATAGATTGGAGCATTGTTACCTTTTCTCTTCATGTTTTGTGGTGTGTTATTAATGGTTGATCAGTCTGTTTTGTGAAAAGTCATTTTCCTTACAACTTGTCCCATATTTCATGCATCCATTTGACAGAAAATGTATGTTTACAGGTTATAAACTATGTTGTTTAGTAGTGTTATTGATTGTGAAATCTATCTTTTCCTTTTAAGAGCACTATTACAGACCTCTTTATAAATTATTGATGTGAACTGCATTGGATAGGGATTTGTGTGAGTTCGCTTTGAAATATTAATTTGAGTGTGCAAGGCTGTTAGCAAGTCTAAATTTTGTTTTGGTGTATCACTTTAGTTTCTTTCCAACATTAGGTTTATTTCATGCAACTCTTACCCGTATCTCAGAAATTCAATAGTTAAGTGATATCAAATGGGGAAGCCGACCCACAATCCAAAGGTCTACTTTCAAATAGGTTACCCACAACCTGAAAGCATTCCAATGTTGGTCCAAATCTGCTAAGTGCAATTGGAAAAGCTTACCAAACAAGGTGCAGATTTGGTGTCCTAAGAGTAATATTGTTTAATGGTTCTTTATATGTTTACTTTGTATTATTTAAAAAAAAAATGTGTGCATTGTTGTTGTCCTTTGGGGTTTGCACGGCGGGCGTTACAATGAGTTATGATTTATTAATTGAATGGCTTAAAATGTACAGAGAGGAGGAGCTGCATTGTATGGAGTTAAGGGAAGCTACATGAGTTTATGGGTGATTCGATGAAGGAAAGAGGCTGCAAGTTCATGGAAGGCCGAGATTAGTAGCATGAAGAGTGAAAATGGAGATATCCATTCTATTTGGGTGCATTGAAGGTTGCTTTGCGAATGGAAATCTAAGCAACATGAGGGAAGATGAAAGAAGAGAGAGGCAAAGTAATTGCCTAAAAAATTGTAATATGTTATTTTCATGAAATCTAAGAAATAAATGTATCTGATTTTGGTTTTCAAATGTGGTTGAAATATTATGCAATCGGGAGTTGATTTTGTGTTAATTGGCTTGGAGTATTTTGTAATCTGAAATTTTGTGAATTTGGAAGAGAGTTTTGTTTTCTTCTTCATAAAAAACCCTTTCACCTGAAACCAAAAAAAATAAAATTTTCCCTTTGCCACTTTGAAATGTGGCTCATTTTATATGTAGGGTTTTGATAGAAAGGGTTTCACCCTTTCTACCAAAACTGTCTATGTGGCATCTTAGTTGGTAGCCAACTTAGCCCTTTTTAAAATTTTCTGAAACTTTCAACTTTAATTAAGTATTTCTTTAGTCAGAATGATTTTTAAAAAATACCCTTTTGTAGAGTTCAGAGTGATGAATCCAAATATGTATTTTTTTAATATTTTGATTAGTTTTAATGTATATTTTTTAAAATAATGCAAGTAGGTTGTTAAAGTTAAAAAAGAGGTTGATTAGAATTTAAAAAAAAAGAGTAAAACATATTAAAAAAATTAAAAATATATGGTGCACTAGAGGAGAGAATCTTCTTCAAAAGAGTATAATTTGTTTTTTGAAAATGATTAAAAATGTAGACAATAGTTGACGTTAAATGAAAAATATCAAATTTTGGCAAGTTTGACTTTAAAACGTTATTACGAGAAAAATATACATCAAAATTTCAAAAAAATAATCCATGCACTAGATATTGAATTTACCTATTTGGAGAAAAAAAAAGTGGAAAATGAAGTTTTTTTCTATTTGTTTCTTGATGTCAAGTGAACATCACTTTTTCCTAAAATTTTCAGCATTCCAAACTCTGCTTTTAAATTGGTAAAAAAAAAATCAAAACAATTTAATTTTTTTTTAATAGGAATAAACTTCATCAAGAGTTCTACATTTCATTAGTTTACATCATTTTGAAATTCAAAACATAAAGACCACTTTTATGTGGTCAAAGTTTAGAATTTTTTTTATTGTTGGTTGATTCTTTTATAAAATGTGACTCAAGTTTGTACTTTTACCCAATAAGTTCTCTAATTATGCCTATAATTAGCATCGTGTAGTTCATACATAATTCTTGTTAAAAAAAATTAGTGAAAATCATAAATGATAAATCCTATTATAATGAATAAAGAGTTTGTTTACTCATCAACAAACAAATCAAGAAATTGACGAAACCAAGTTCCATCGGGAGTCTTCTTCTCAAGTAGAATTTTGTGTACCATTTATGAACCACATTGCAATATATCTTTAATTTTTATTTTTTTTCCAAATAGGGGACAAGTTCAATGAGTAAGGTATAATTTCCTATTACCATAATTTCTCTAGAACTACCCATGTGAGTATTCTAGGCTATGAACATTATGGTGCTTCTTATGAAATATAAGCATCCATGCCCACTTCCTCTAGAGTTTTTCTTTTGGAGTTGGATGAATTCTATCAACCTCTATTACCTCATTTTATAAAAAATAAATCTTTTTCACCAAGATAATGCTAGCATTGGAATCCCTTTAACACAAAATAGAAAAATAGAAATACATTCATCATTCTTAATTCAGATGGCCAATAATTTATCATATAATCAACTTAATAATAGCAATATAGGGTTTTTAGGTAATAAAGGAAGGTACTTTATTCAAAACATGATGAGGCCAATCTCCACCTCATCAGATATCTCAAAGGGTTCACTAGAATTTTAGATCGAGAATTCAAGATGGATAATTTTTTAGAATTAGATCTAAAAAATGGAAAAAACTACCTACAAGGATAGGTTTGCAAGTTATAAATTTATAAAAATATAGGAAAATAAAATAAAACATGCAATAATTTAGATGGTCTCTATTAAATATTAAACCCCAAGTTAACAAACTAAAGTTTAGGTTGATTAAATAAAGTAGAATTATGTTGATATGACTAATGCAAGAGCATCTAAGGGGTTACAAAATCTTCCATCACCTCATAACATATTTTTTATATTACATGTATTTTTAAGCTATTTGAACTTCTAGTTAGAATTTAAGTTTGTGGTCCTAGTCTCTCATTAAAGAGGTAAGAGGATTGTTCAAGGAGGATCTCTTTTTTTTGGGGGAATTACATGAATAAAAAAGTAGAATGAAAAATGGTGGTAGCAAGGTTTGTGCTTTCCTCCTCCTTAGGTGTTTAGTGATAGAAGGTAGTTATTTAATAATAATTGATAATCTATATAAAGGATTTTACCTAAATTATAAATTTAGAAGTTTCTTTGAGGAGGATCATTATTTATGTCTCTTATTTGAGGAAATTGTATTCTCATATTACTTTTGGGAAGCAATTTCAACAACATACTTGTTCGCCAATCATGGATTAGAGAAAGACCCACTAATGGCTCTTCATAGCAACTATATAACATCATTTTTGGGGTTGGGGAAGTACTTGGTGTACAATTTTTTATGCCTATAGTATTCTATATTCATAGTGTAATAAGGTTAAGCACTTGTGACATGTTTAACCTTAATATTTTCACTTATTAGTTTTAGTTATTTTCTTAAGTTGACTTAATCAAGATGAAGGGGTGTGTCCCTACATAGGTATACCTATAAATAAGGTAGTGAAAGGATCTCCTAGAACATCATTAGTTATACTATTGAATGCATATCATATTCTAATTTTTGGAGGTCACCCCCTTGAAGTGGTCTAAAATATTTTATTGATTTTACCTTGATTCCCAAGAAATATCCTAACAAAAGGTATGAGAGTAGTGATTTGGACCAATTATTTTTTTAACCTTAATTGGCAACCATTATGAATTTGGTTGTGATTTTTTAGGGTTTTGAGTAATATAATCATGGAAACCCCAAGTAAAAAAATGGCCTCTTGTTATTATTTTTAAGCAAGTTATTGTAATTCTATTGCTTTATTATTAATTTTCTCTATAGCCCATAGTTTTTTATTTTTAAAAAATTCATTTACATTTTTTGAAAGATCATGAAAAATTAGGTAGGTTTAATTCTTTGTAATTATTTATTGGAAAAATTAATTCCATATTTTTGAGGTTAAAGTTTGGTCAAAAGATTAATGCCAAATTTACTTATAACTTACATTTTAAAATTTTATGGTTACAACTTGCACCAAATAATTTCTTCCCTTACCTAATAAAAAAACTAAAGTTCAAAAATAAACACATCAAAAGCCACGTCATATTTTAGATTAGAGGAATTTTCTACAAATACTAAATCCAATTGTTGTATTTACAATCAACCACATCTACCACCTAAAATTGAGGGAATTTTCAGTAGTATTTGAAATAGTGGTACATTGTATCAAGGATAATTTGTTTTCCCCATTGCAATAGATTTAAATGAGGTTTTGGATAGATTCAAACAAGAATTATCGTCTCTATTGAAGCCCCAACCAAATTTTCCATGTGGATGCAACCTAATAGACAAAATCAAGGGATGGGGTAGCCTTTTCAACACCTAAAATAGACATCTATAAGTTTTATGGCATCGATGTAACTTCATGGAATAATATTTTGTGGTTACAACTTCACCAAATAATTTCCTCCCTTACCTAATAAAAAAACTAAAGTTTAAAAACTAAACACATCAAAAGCCATGTCATCTTTTAGATTAGAGGAATTTTCTACAAATTTACTAAATCTAATGGCTCTCTTTACAATCAAACACATCCACCAACTAAAATTAAGGGATTTTTTTACTAAGATTTGAAAGAGTGGTATATTTTATTAAGGATAATTTGTTTTTCCAATTGTAATATATTTTAATGAGGTTTTGGATAGGTTTAAACAAGAACCATTGTCTCTACTAAAGCCCCAACAAAATTTCCTAGGTGGATACAACCCTAATAGACAAAATCAAGGGATGGGGTAACCTTTTCAACACAAAAAATACATCTATATGTTTGATGGTATGGATGTAACTTCATAGAATAATATTTTAAGTTACATAATATACTAGATAATATATTGTTGACATTAGTTCCCTATATTTAGAATCTAAACTTTGTCAATGGTACCAATGGATGATGAGTGACAAATAAGGGTAAGTATTGAATTAGAAAGAATTTACTAATGACTTAGCAACCCACTATGAGAAACCATAGAAAGGAGTTTATTTTACCTACATGAAAATTTTAAAACAAATAGGATTTGTAGTCAAATATAATGTTGATCATATGAATTTGGTGATCTAGACTCTAGACGTGACACCTTATCAAAGGTTTCAACTCTACATCAATGAAATTAATGATCAAATTAAGCATTATGTTTATTTGTTGGAACCTCATATAGTTAGGAAAGTTAGGCAACAAGCATTACATATTGAGAAATGGAACCCTACCACCAAAATTTCCACATAAGCTCAAACCATATGATGAAAATATTGAAACATGACTAATCTTGTCAACATAAATGGGGCCAAATTATTTAACCTAAGATAAACTAATAACCTATCTTCTTAATAAGAGGTAAAGAAGAGAGATAAAGATCTATGTTGGTATTATGATAGAAAATGGTCTAGAGGTCATAAGTGTGTTGATAGTGAGAAATGTTAATTATCATCAAGAATGAGGTTGAGGAAGATGGAGAAGTAGCCATAAAATAACCAAATGCGGAATTTGAGCACAAGAATTTAGAGGGAGAAAGTGCTACTATCTTCCTATATGTATTTAATGACAAAAACACCTCACAAACACTTAAAGTGATTGGTTCTATGAAAAATAAAAATGTGATAGTGTTGGTCGATACAAATAGAACACAACTTTATTGATAAAATATTGGCTAATAAGGTCAATTTTTTGTGTTTCTAGTCTCTTTTTTTTATCATGAAAGCTTATTGGAAACAACTCTCTTGTGGTGGTAAATTCTATCATATAAAAAATACAATGGAATATATGATTAGTTTCATTAATACATGTTTACTATCCTAAATGGGGGAGAAAATATACTTTTTGTTAGTGTAAATAGTGTCTTTATCATACCTAGTTAGCTAGCCACCTTTCTAGGATTGACCTTTTTACACTCATAGCTTAAGTTTACTTAGGTTTCTTTTGCTTTTGTCTCACTTCATAGCATTGATACATGTGTCCTCATCACTTGATACACCTATTGACACTTGCTCACACACTCGTCAGCTCATAAGTGTCCCATCTTTGGAGGGTTATTTAGTAGTTCAATCCTACCTTCCTACATCATCTATCTTTCCTATATATAAGGCTTTATCATTGAATTATACACCTTCATATTATATTTCAATAGACATACTATTGTGTTCACTATTTCACTTGTGGAAGATTATCAATTAGAGCTCTCTGATCTTGGTATTCTCCAACATGTTAACAAAGCATAACATTCACCCCAATTATTAAAAAAATTGCAATTTTTTTTTTAATTTCTATCAAAATTTCACAAGGAATATTATTTTGCATGTAAAACTAAGATCTAGATTACTATTTTCTCATCAGATTGTAAAAATCTATGTGGGTTATAAACGAAATATTTTAGCATCCAATTTTCATAACTTGTAAAAATTATCTTGCATATTGTTCTGGGGGGCCTATGTTTCAAAATTAATCATTTTGGAGGGGTCAATCTTGCGTTTCACATTATTTTTTTCTTATAATTAGACCATGTCTAAAAAATGCAAAAAAAACTACAATTATTGTGGGAGCAATCAACATGTGGACAAATTTTGTCCTCATGCCTCCTGTAAAATTATTGACTTACTATTGGAGCTTGAAAAAATAATCTCAAAGGAATCTTGTGATACACCATAATTTGGAGATGAACAATGTAGTCACATGGCTTGCATTGAGATCTCATCTCCCACAACACTTGTTGCTACATTTGAATCCGATGTTAACTTATTCACGAGTTCTTATGATTCTTTACATCAAGATATTGCTATCATCATTCCAAATCCACCACATTGGGATGCATATCTATCAGACATCACATCCTTGTTTGTAGAATCCCACCTTGCAAATTTGGATGACACAATTGAGGACATTCATCTTCTCTATGATGTTATCTTTGATGAAGTTGCATTATCATTTCCATCTTTGGATATTTCTCTTATCTCACCTACTTTGGCTTCTATAGTGATAGATTATGCATAAATTCATGAGCCGGCCTATCCAACTTAGTCATCATCATTTGCAACAATATCATATTCACATGGGTCCAATTGTCACCATACATCCATTGTTCCTATTATTAAATCATATATGGTACCTAATCCATCTTATCAACATTTTTCACACATCAACATTGTCTTAGAGATATTTGAGCATCATTGGCATCACCTTAGTCTTTGGATGATGTGCACAATTTAGAGACATTCATCATGCTTCCTAGATATTCCTATCTGAAATAGGAAGTCATTTTTCACACATTTGTGGCATTGCTTCTTCCCAAGGGGATAAATATTGTTTAGTGATTGTGGATCATATTCAACATCCTATGCTGAGCATATAACAACACTACAGGCATTATTTTGAGGGGAGATTGCATAGTTTCTCTTCTCCTATCAATTTTGGGAGGAAGCATTTCCTCACATGGAGTTCATTACGTTACATTTTTTGGGGGGTCACATGACCTTCTCTCTTTTCTCTCCTATGGGGGGAATATTCATTATATATTGTGCTAGAATTAGTCCTTGGGGGATCATGATGAGTTCTTCATCTATCACTTATCTTCTTCACTTGTATATTTTATTGCATTTGCAACATTTCTCTTTCGAAGATGAGTTTTATTTCCCACTCAATTTTCTCCTTTTTCTTTGATTTATGAGAAATTTGTACATGAGTACCTAGCATGTCCTAGTAGCTAGGACTCATCATTAGTGCATACATTACTCCCTAAGTTACACTTAAGGGGGGCGTAGTGTAAATAATGTATTTATCATACCTAGTTAGCTAATCACCTTTCTAGGATTGACCTTTTTACACTCATAGCTTAAGTTTACTTAGGTTTATTTTGATTTTTTCTCACTTCATTGCATTGAGACATGCTTCCTCATCCATTAAGACACCTATTGACACTTTATCACACACTTTTCAAGTGAGCTCACAAGTGTCCCATCTTTGGAGGGTTTGTCAGTAGTTTAGTCCTATCTTCCTACCTCATCTACCTTGCCTATATATGCAAGTATTTCTCATTGTATCATATACTCTTCATATTATATTGATAGAAATACTATTATGTTCACTTTTTCACTTGTGGAAGGTTATAAACTCAAGCTCTTTGATCCTTGCATTCTCCAACACTTTTGGGCATATAATGACTTAAAAACTTGGGAACAATGTCTTTAATTTTTTAAACTTATTCGTGGCTTTCAATACAAATGGATAAAAGTATAGATAAATTACTTAAGAAAGGTTCTTATGGTATAGTGGCACAACTAAAATTTGTAGAAGTATAAGACATGAAAATTCAAGATCCACCAAATATTCAAGGGATCATTCAACACCATCAATAGGTTTTTCAACAAGACAAGGGTATACATCTATTCAAAGACCATAATTGTACCACTAAATTAATACCTAGAATTATTCCTCCTTTAATATTAGACCTTATAATTATTTGTATGAATAGAAGTCAAAATAATAAAAAAATGGTTAGGAAAATATTGGATTCAACCATTGTTCATCCCAATCAAAGTGCTTATTCATTTCTAGTACTTGTGGCTAAAAATAATGATTAGTCACAAAGAATGTGCCTAGATTATAAGGAGAGAAACAAGCTCACTCATAAATATAAGATTTCTATTCCTATTATTGATAAAGTTTTAGATGAATTGAATAGTAAGTTATTTTTGCTAATTTAGATTTGCATTGAGTTTATCATAAAAGTTGGCTAAAGGAGGAGGATGTACATAAAATTGACTTTAGAACACATGAGGGAGTCATTATGAATTTTTATTTATGCCATTTAGTCTCACTAATGCCCCATAAAATTTTTAAAGCCTTGTTCATTTAGTGTTCCACCCATTTCATTAAAAATTTGTGTTAGTATTATTTGATGACATCCTCATCTATTGAATAAAATATGGGAAGATGAAAAATTTGTACAAAAGCATATAGAGTTATTAAGCATTGAGGTTAATGCTTTTCTAAAGGGGATGGACATGTTATGTCCCTAGTATTCTATTTTCCTAAGTGTAATAAGGTTAAGCATTGGTTGCATGCTTACCTGAATATTTTCATTTATTAGTTTTAATTATTTCCTTAGGCTAACTTAATTAGAATGAAGTGGTGTGTCCCTACATAGTTATGTCTATATACAAGGAAGAGAAAGGCCCCCCCAAACCATCATAAGATACTAATGAATTCATGTCATCATATTCTAATTTTTATAGGTCGTCCCCTTGAAGTGATCTAATATTTTATTGAGTTTTACCTTTATTCCTAAGAAATATTCTAACAAAAACAACCCAAATATTTCTTAGTAATGATTTTAGTGGGAAGTATTGATGTGTATTTTGGACACTAACACTTGGGACAATACAAGTTCCTCGACTTGAAATTTTTTTACACCTCAAGAGTCTTCTCTTAATTTTATTAATAATTGAGACTAGAGTATTTGAGCAGGTGAGACTTAGACTATCTCGTTTAAGGGGCTCTAATGGATCTTTTAAGGATTAAAACATTTTTCCAAAATTAATTTTTGGTAAGTTTTTTATTACAAGGACAATTATAACCACTCTCAAAATTCATATCTTTATATTTACCCATTATAAGCAAATTCCAACAATTACTAGCACAAATAATCACCAATAATCAATAAATTATAAATTAGAAGATGAATATTCAGAATACAAAATTCTAATAATTTAATATTCTCACTTTAATTTGATGTAATAATAAATAAGGATATTTTATTAAATGTTGATTGTGAAACCCTTATGTATAAATTTGAAGATACCTAACGATTAATAACAGAACTAAACATTTTGAAAATTTGTTAATTTAAACTCTTATTTACCATAAAATTGTAATTTATCCTTCTTTGCACAAAATAAAAATCTAACAAAACAATAAAATAAAAGTAATCCTACACTAACCATGATCTCAAAAAAGAGGGGATGAAGAAAAGGATTTGTAAAGTCTAAGAATTGAGACTCCTATCCTTCATGTTTCATTGAAAAAATGGATACATATAATTGAAACTAATCCTCATATAACTTGTTTCCCAAATCACTAAGTAGGATGGTGCTATCTCCAAAGGAACTTTGTAGATGAAATACAAAATCCACACATAATCAATGTGGTTAAAATTACCACACAAAACACTTCACCATTATCAAAGTTTTAGTGACCCAAATATATTTCAAATTCATCAATATTCATTGAAATAAATACATGAAATATATGAACAAGGCTTAGAGTTTGAAAACTTGGAAAAAAAAAAAGAAAAAAAAAAATGAAGTTGAAAAGAAAAATTGTGTTGTAAATCAAGAGTTTCCAACCCTTTTCAAATGAGATTAAATATTTCTTTATAGGTTTAATGAAATTTGAAAAGACATTCCCTCCAAAAACATATGACAAAACATGTGTAATATGAAAAAAACATTTATCTTGTAGCCTTTTTTTTCATTACATCTTTATAGACGTGATTTTTTTTGACATGCAAATGGATGTCATTATTGGTAATTTTTGTTAACTACTCTTAGCTAATTAATTCTCCAAATTTTATAAATAAATTTTACCTTGACTATTTTGGGATCACCTCCATGCAAGTGAGTAAATTTGACCTCAATTTTCATAAAATATCTCCTAAACTCTACCTCATAATCTCAAATTATTTACAAACAACCCTTATTTTTGTCAAATGATTAACCAATGGGTGAAAGCACGAAGTTGATTCCACTTAAGGTGGAAGTTTCAGACTTAGAAAAAAATCCGAAATCAAGCAAAACGAAATGGGATCCCATTATTGAACAAACGGGATCCCATTTCACTTTGGGGCCCCAAGCCATACACATGATCCCGTTTTTTAAAAATGGGATCCCGTTTTGAAATGGGATCCCATTTCATAAAAAAATAATTCTTTTTATGCTTTTATGAAATAGGATCCCGTTTTAAACGAGATCCCTTTTTAAAAGCGAGATCCCATTTTAAAAAAAATGGGATCCTGTTTCATAAAAGCATATTTTTTATTTATTTTTATGAAACAAGATCCCATTTTGTAAAATTTGAATTTTCGGTTGAGTTTTTGCCTTGTTTTTCGGTTTGGGAAAAGGTTTGGGGACTCAAACCTACGTTTTGGACCTAGTTTTACCTACAACTTGAAGGTCATGTCAATGTCACAAGAAAAGTGACTTTGAACATGTTTGAAGACCTTTTTTGTAGAATTTTTTGACGAAATTAAAACCCATTATAGATTCCAAATATTTTTTTTTTTACAATTGGATTATTTTTTAATTTTTCAATTAACTTTTGATGAAACTAGTCCATAAACTTGAAATATTAGATTTTTTTTAGTATTTTAATAACTTTTTATTAAAATAATATCTGGAAAACAAATTGTACGAAAACGTACTTCAAACAATTCTTTTTAGTTTGAAAAAAATTTCAAAAAATGATAAGTTTAGGTCATCTTATGTGTGACATACACGACGATATTTCAAAACAACAAATATGGCCAATAAAAAATTAACAAAAAAAATATTCAATAAAAAATTATAAAAAAATATCGAAAACATGCTTCAGTGAGTTACAATTTTTTTCCCAAAAGGATTTAGAAAAATATGATTATTTAGGTAAAAATATGGATACGTACATGTGCATGGTATGGTAAAAAAAGTGACTTTTAAACAATGGTTTTTAGAAACACCTATTGAAAATCAATTTGTATCATCCGAGTATTAAAATAAATTACATATTTAGAAACTAGATTCCAAGTAAAACATTTTATGATTAGTGACTTTTTTTTAAGATTCCATCTCTAAGTGCTTCAAAATTTAAGGTCAAATGTGACAAATTCTAAAAATCAGGGAAAACACTTCCACTTTTTGGCCAAAAAGTGGACTCAACTTCTTGCACACACCCCAATGTAGTTGAAAAATTAGGTTCCTTGATAGATTATCTTTTCATTAATTCCTAAAACTAATCCTTCAAAACTTGAAGCATTTGAACATTTTGATCTTTATCAAACTATGAACATCTCAACTTATCCATAAATTCCTTCATCTTATTGAATGCAACTTGGAATAGTGACTACATATTTTTATTCTTATTTTGACACCTTTGAAGAATCTTTATCAAAAACTTATAAGCTAACCTCCGCTCCTAGTTCACACTTGGTTAGATTGGTCACTTAGAACTCCTTCATCCATCAAATAGGGAAAATCCATATCTATCATTTGGGCTATCCAAGGAAAAAAATCAATATCCTCCAAATATATTTTTCTAATGCCATTTAATTTCAATGACATCTATATTCCTTTTGAGAATGCCACAACAATTCCAAACACTTCTTGTATTATCCTCTAGCCCGGAGTCACTAGTTCTACATTACATGCATGATGACTCTCTTGGCATTCCCTAATTCTCCAATAGTTGGTATCTTCTTTTTTATGCTCAAAATATACCAGGGAACTATATACGAATAAGATGAACCAACAATACCAATTATATAATCAATATAAGACATTGTATGTGCAAATTTATCCTTCAATATTCCTTAGTGGTCTTATCCTTGTCCATCTTTTGGATGGGTGAATCCATTGATGACTAGGTGTTAAAGTAATTATGGTAACATTGCAATCCAAAGGTTGTATATCCACTTTAGTAATATCTATTATAGTGTGATGATTTGAGCTTTCCCATTTATAGAACTATCAACTTTAATGGAAGATCTTACCATAGCTTTTTTTTGGAAGACTTTTATTTGGAAACATTGTAGCTAGTTGTGCAAGATCATCTGATTCTAATTTTAATTATTATTTTCTTCTTTTGAATAGTTTGATCAAACCATTTAGGAGAATTTATATCTTATGATCTCCCAAGTTGGATACTATCTAGGTGTTATTAGGATATGTTTTGATCATTTTAAATAGAAGATCAAGTAGGAATTTTTAAGCAAAATGATGGAGCCTGTAATGTCCCCTTTTGGCACTTAGCCAATTCTTGCATATTTAGCCAGTTTTCAAGTCTTCCAAAGGCTAACTAGTTAGTTAGGGAGAGCTCCAACATTATTGGAGAAGTATTTGATCAATCTTCCAGAGAAATTATTCTTGGGTTTGAGTTTAGTTGATTAGTTGGAGCCCTTAGATGCTTTCATAATCAATTTTTGACCTTTTGGGTGCTCTCCAAACTTCTTGGAGGAGAAGGCTATTTTTAGAAACTCACCAAGTTAATTTTAATGATCTTTCTATAACTTCAACTTCATCATGGTGTGGTCAAAATTGGATTTCGATGGCATTTTAGTACTTTCACAACTTGGGTAAGTTATTAAGTTATTTAATTAATATTATACTAATGTTATTTATTGTTGATGTACTTGCCCCACTAAACAAGTGGTAATATTGTAATAAATAACCACTAAAAAGTGGAAGAAGTGTAGTGCCCCTCCGTATTGGCCTTCCATGACATTCGAGTAAGTTGTTTATTTGGAAGGTCATGTTGATTCGAGATTATATTTGTTAATTTGTTTTTGATATTATGTGATTAAGCTAATGTTATGACTAGCCTTGATTAATCAATTTAATTAAATTAAAATTGATTACAAGGGAACTTAAATTAATTTGGAATTAAAACAATAATTAAATAAAATAATGGTTGTGAAAATATGTTATATGTATTTTGATTATTAATTATTAAATTAAGTAATGTGATTAAACATTTTAATGATAAAGAAATAATTAAAGATAAATATAAAATTAAAGTAAAATTTAAATAAAATAAAATATAATTATAATGGAATGTTTGATAAATAAATAATAAAAATGATATAAAAGATAGAATGGTGTGTCATGCAAGATCATGCACGATATTGAACAGACTGTTAGAAAAGAAAGTGAGATTTTATTTGGATTTTTGATTTTACAAGATCGTCTGAGAAGATATCGAACATGGTTTAGGTTATAGTTTTTATCCGTTAGTCCATTTCTTATAGGCTTGCGTCATGGTCGTTCATGGGATAAAATGGAAGTTAATAATTCCATAGATCATCTTTATATCGGATTATAGTAGACTTTTAATCTTTTAGATTGTTCTTAGTAGAAGAGAGAAATACGGATTTCCTTAAGAAAAGTCAAATATTCGTTTATATGCCAAGTATTGTGAGAAAAGAATATATTGTTCAACCAAGAAAGGATGGAAGATATTTGTGCTAAATTGGCCAATCTCTCATATTCGAGTTAAGAATGTCCTTATGTCTTAGGAGAGTTATAGGCCTTGCGGCTTGATTAAACCTTTATCTAGGGTATTTATGCTTGTATTCTAGAGACGCTTATCTTGATGAGGTTTTAGTTGATGTTGCATGAAAATTCAATTTAGTTGATCAAGTTACTTATAGTCAATTAGTTATCATTGAGTAGATCCACTAATCCATCCTTTGCATATAGCGAATCATCCTCAGTAGTTGTGATGGAGGTTATAGTACAACTTCATTTGTTGGTTAGAGTACTTCAATAGAAATAGTTTGTATTAAAAGTATTGTTGGTAGGCTCTTCTCATGTACACATAATCACAAATGGAGAAAAGGAGAAAATTGCAAGGGGAAAAAATTCTCCAAAAGAGAGAAAAATATGAAAAAGTGAAGGAAGGGGGACTCAAGATGACTCCCCAATAAATATTTCCATCATAGATACAATATATGTCCCCCTATAAGAGATACAATATGTGAACTACTAATAATACATAAAAAATAATCCCAAAAATAGTAGGAACATGAAGAACACCATTGAAGTACAAAGAAACTGTAAATAATTGTAAAAGATAACTATTACAGTGTTGAAATTGAATAACCTCCTTTGAAATTAGGATGAATATTAGGAAAAAAAGGATAAAAACCTATGTGAATGACCCCAAAGAAACTACTCAAATAATGGTTATATGGCTAACTAAGACATCAATTTGATAATCAAATATATAAGTTGCACATCAATCTGAATGAGTGATCCTAATGACACTACTAAGCCAATGCACATATAAACTAACAAGTCAAAATTATAGGTGCCAATAGTCTCAAGAATATTGATCAACTAACGATGGAAGATCACCTATATAAATAGGAATACAAGAGTGTTCATATGCTATATGTTCCATCTAACTGAAATGCATGGGTAGTTAGTCATTGCATCTTCCTAGTATATATAGGAACAAAAACCAGATCCAAAGCTCTGTCCAAAGTAAAAATAAGGAAGCATTACCACCAATAGTATGATACCCCCATAATCTTGATATGAGAGAGGTAGGATATATCCATTGAAATTATGTTTCATAATTTAGTTTAAGGAGAAGAAGCAACATTAAAATATGTGTAAGATAATACTTGCAATTAAAAAGGTTGTTGAAAAATAAGACACATGTGCATGAAGGTCTAGATAAGTTTGCGATTGAAAATAATAAAGTGTACACAATAAACCCCCCATGGCACTTTATAAATTATTGCACATGCAAAATAATCTAGCATAATATAATATGAAAGATCCCCAAAATACATGTACAGTAGGTGGAACTTCATCTTAGTGAATTTATAAATCAATAAGTGCATTCAATAGATGTTTACAATGTCCAAAAATAATCACATGCTAAAAATAAAATTTTACTAAAATATGAGAGGAAACATAAGGAGACACTACAAAGCATAGAGAAAAATACACATTTTAAAAAAAATCACCAAAAAAGGAATCTATATGCAAAATTTATGACCCTTCAAAATTATCAAAATGAGATTTGCATAGCTAGATTACTGAGAAAACTAAAATTGTAAAAAAATCAAAAGTCCAAAAAAATCACCTAAACCATCATGAAGAGAATAAAATTCTACCATATTTAACAAAATTTCTCTAAAAAAGAGTCTATATGTAAGAACAAAGCCTTTGAAGATGGGATTAAAAAACCAAACTCCTAATGGTGAAGGGGGAAAAACTCCAAATTTTTGATGAAATCATCATGGTGTCACCACCAAATTTGGAGGTATAAGCAAATAAAAAAGCCTCTACTATATTTTCTCTTTATTGTAATCATACTATTTTTTGCAAAATACCATGTTGGAGAAATAAAATAACTCATAAGAATAGGAATAAAACCAGCAAGACCAAATACTCTCCAAATACTCTCCACATGAGAGATGTAATAGAAAGAATTATTAAATTGCTAGAAAGTAATTAATATAGAATTAGTAGGAATGAAATGACCTTGAAATAAAGGAAAGAATCAAAACCTCAGATCATGACAAGTGTCTTAATCATATGCCATGAGAAGCAAAAGTAAATGACCAAGTGTCTTCTCATCGCGAGTTTCATAATGATGTGGAGGGGTGCAGGCGGGTGTTTAGGTTTTGGTGGGGTTTTCTTGTGTTACCTAGTTGGTTTCCCCATGAGCTTCATGTGTTGTCTTATCATTGGCACAAACCTCCTGATTTGAAACTTGCTATTAGGAACGTGTCAACAACCAAAATATCTATCAAACATTTAATTATTAATGAGTCTATAAATGTAATGATGGCATTTATCTATGCCTCGATGTACTTAATCAATATTTATAGTGGCCTCAATACCATATGCATATCAGAAATGCCTGTTTGTACATGTGAAAATCTTAATGCCTTGATTAGGCAAGATTTTTAGATTTTTTATGACGGAGGTGATAAATGTTTTGTGTACACTGGCTATTTGCATTTCAAAAAAAATCTAACTTTGTTTCCTTTGGTGAATGGATACTATCTGAGTGTGAAAATGGGTGGAGACCATGTTAGAATAGAGCCAACATCATGTGAAGAATTCCGCCAAGACCCTCTAGTGTGGCATATTTGTGTCGAAGGAGGTACTGCCTTGTTGATGGAGTGCCTCAAAGGGAATGATGAGAAGCTCTCTTCTTAGTTTGCGAGCTCATGGTGAGACAGGAGGGTCATGGTGGGCAGAATATCATTCAAAAGCAATGAGGAGGTCATAGCTAAGGCTATGGGGCTGTCATGCTCAAGTCAAAAACTCAAAAAGAACACAAAGGTTTAGGATATGGAGAGCCTACAAACTTTTTTTCGTGAAAATAAAAAACCGACCAAGCTGCATGTTGGATTTGAGAGGACCAAGCTTTTGACACCTTGGGACTAGGTGTGTTTGGTTTTAATGAAGTACATTACTCTTGAGGTGAGGCTTAATTTTTTTTACTTCTATCACTTTCTTTTGCTAAACCACCTTTGCCATAGAATGCTCATTATCTTCCTCTTCTTCTTGCTTTCATCTTTGGAAAGTTTCATTAGGGAAGCTATGGATCTTGCAGCTAGGAATCTTGACAAAACCTTCCCATTACCCCTACATCAAGGTCAAATTCTCCATCTCTACCACTTCCACCTTTCCATTTTCCCACCTAGGCCCATCTCTGTCATTCAAATTAAGGAACCTAAGATAGCTGACCAGTCCCTTACCAAACCCTCTCCGTCTATTTATGTCATCCCTAAAAGAAAAAAACCCTCCTGTGGCTAGCCATCTCGAGGATTCCAAACTTAACCCCATATGCCAAAAAGAAAAAAATGTCGCATGGGTCTGGCTCATTCTAAAGTTGTTGAAGAGTAGTGTGAGTTGAAAAATACACCCACTAAGAAGGATGGTAAATTCCCTGCCAAAACCAAGACAAAACTAAAAAAGGGAAAAAAGGACACCACTTGCCATGTGGACGAACTGCCCACAGATGAAGAAGATGAAGACTATGTTGACATAGATTCTTAAGGGGATATGGTGGTGGCTACAAGTATTGACACAGGGGCTAAGAAGACAAGTGTTTGTAGGTCTAATAGACTGGAACAACACAAAAAGGATGTTTAGGTTGACGAGATTTCCAGCAGTTCAAACCGGGATGAAGGTTAGGAGGAGAGCAAGCAGGACACCGTGGAGGAGACCGAAGAGCGTGTTGAAGGACCAAGTCTCTTCCCTGAGTTAAATAGGATGATTAGGGAGGAATCCACACCAAATTCCTCTAATCATCAGACTTTGGAGGAGACTACCAGGGTGGAAGCTGCCAAAGACAAAGAACCCAACAAATTGGTTGCCCATGTTGCTAAACTTGAAAGAAATTTCATAAGGTTGACTTGTTTCACGATCAAAATCATCCATTGATCTACTGTTACTCTGTCAACAGTGCTCAAAGAAGAGGTCAAAAAGAAAGTTGTCAAGGATGATGCTAGCAACAACTGGGTTGGGGATGAAGTGTTGAATCTCCTCATGGAGGAGTAAGAGGGAATAGCTAGGTGATGGGGGGTGTGTGGTTTACTGTCAAGTGGGTTGTCTTTTTGTTGATGTTCGACTATCTCTATTCTGGATATTTTGTTGTTACTAGTTTATGTTTTTTAATTTTAACTTTAGCCCTTGTGGCCCCTTGTGTGAAGGGTATTGCACCCTATAAATGTAGCTTATATTATCAAAAACAAGATGTGCATAGTTCCTAAAGTGAAACTATTTAAGTTAGATATATTTTCACACTACACATACCTTATGAACCTTTGTGTCTTGTCTACATACCTCCAATAAAGAAATTTAGTTACTAACATAATTTGGGAGTTTATATGGTTCCCTTGAAAAAACTACAACTCTAATGTAATAAAAGGTAGAAAATTGATTAAATACCTATTTCCCCATTTTAAAATTTGCTTTATAGCTTTCAGAGACATTCTATTTGTCTTGTCATAATTGTGAATATAATTGTCAAGCATTCATATAATTTTGAATATAAAGGAATCATTTAACCTTTTGTAATTCTTGTTACTTTGTTTCATTTTAGCAAATGATCAATAATATTAATATAAAAATTTCCCACCTAAACCCATGTCATTGACTTGTTCATGTCCAACAAATTATTGCCTTCTTGCTAAGGCATACACCAAGGATGAATTCATATAGAATTACTTTGACTAAATGACTTCACATAGTTTCTTGTGGAGATAATTACCAATGAGGGTAGCCCAATGAATAAAATCATTCCCAAAAATTACTTTAGCAATAAATTGAAACATATATAGATGAAGCTCTTTGGTAATGTTGAGTTTGACTACTTGAATTAAAAGAGTAAGGACATCATCGATCTCCTCTTTAAATTTAGTACAAAAATCTTATTTGGTAATCTAGATATTGAAGTCCTTGGCTTAATTAACTAATTCTTGTTCATAATATCAATATATTGATTGACATGGGTCTCAAATTACTCTCCAAATGACTCCATGGTTATTCTTACAAAAGTGTCCCTTGGTGGTAGATTTGACATCTTCTCAATATATGGTGGTTGGATATGCATAATTTTTTTCACCGATCACTCTAACAACCTTTCCTTTCTAGTTGTAAAATATTATGCATGTCATAACTAAGTACGGAGATCGAACATTAACTAGAAAAGTGTTGCTTCCATAATAACACTTTGCTTGATATTGTAGCATCAAAAATTATCACCCTTGACAATTTCAGACTAGGTTTAGCTCCCCCCTATGTGCTTGGACCTAATTATGCATTTAATTATCCGTTTTATAAATATCTTTGAAAAATCAAACAAAGGGAAATAAAAATAAGCATTTAATATTTTCCCTTGACACTTTGGGCCTTGAAAAGAATGGGTTTGGTCTAGGGCACCCCACGCCCTAGACCACCTCTTTTTGGATCAAATTTGTATATGTCATTGTTTGTACATTTTATTATTTGAATTTATAATTTTAATTGTTGGCTATTTTCATTTGATTTTTGAAAAATTAGAAGAATTTCATATAAATACTAGTCATTTTATCATTTGAAGTGCTAGAAGCACACAAGGAAATTCACTTAGAAAATTGAGAAATTAAGAGCACTCAAGAGAAATATTATCAGCATTTTAGTAGCATCTATTCATATCAAGCATCATGTCAATCATTCTTCATGTTTTTATGTAAGTTTGTTCATGTTTTGTGTTCATTTCTTTTGTGAGTGCTAACACTTGCAAAACTTCAATCAAGCAAAATTCTCCTTAAAGGTGATGAGTACTTGACTTTAGTCCATCAAAAAATGTAGATCATAGTGGTGAGTTGCAAAATTAGTCAAATTCATTATTTATTTATCATTTAGCCTCTACCCTATCAAGGGTAAGATCTCTTTTATACATCATCATAGTCATTATGGAGGTAGAAATTCCAAAATGGGGTTTGACTTAGGCAAGCCCCTATACGTCACAACCCTTCCTCCTCTTTCATGTGTATAGGTTTTCATATCTAAAGCTAATTAGAGGAAGAAAAATACTATTTTATCATTCATGCATTCAATTCCTATAAGTTTTCAAGCCACAAAAATTGGATTTTCTCATCAACAGGCGAAGTTCCAACAATGGCCTCAAGAGAACAAGAGCTACAGACTAGAGAATTCAAGCATGTGTTTTTAAATCTTAAAAAGTAGGAGGATAATATAGGGAACACCACACCCTAGACCAACTAATTCAACTTCAAATTTACATACCAGGTTCCTCTGTGTCTGCTCTCTACCTTTCTAGATTTCTTTTTTGTCTTTATGTGTTCAACTTCTCAAAAATCATAGCAATTTGTTACACTTTCATAGTTTACCTAGTTAGATCCTTTCATCCTAAAAATTATTCAATTAACCATCAATCCAATTATTAATTATCCCCACAAAATACATAGTGGATTAAAACCCTGATCCACCATTATGACTCTTCCATTGAGGTTTATAGTCAAGTGGCTTTTGAGATCATTTAAATCCACCACTAACCAATTGGGAGAAGTGTGATTTAGGATCTAGATCCCTTTTCCAAATCAAACATTTTGGTGAACCTGATTAATTCAAACAATTTAGGTCTTCTACAATTTGAAGCATATCATTTTAAAATCTAAGTGTGATCTTAGGTTGTTTGCATTCATCATTTGGACATACATATTCTCATAAAAACCATTGAAAAAGTAAAAAATTACATTGGATTTTGCATCTAAAAGACATCAAGGGTTAATTTCAGTTATTGCAAAGTGGATATAGTTCATACTTACATTGATAGATTTGCATTTGGTCAAATCAAATCTGAAAACACATATGAAAGTGTTCAAAGTAATTATTTAGGCATATGCATATAGTGGAAAAGTGGAAATAGTGCATTGTTGTTGTGGTAAAAATATTGAAAGATTTCCATTTCCAGACTTTTCAAGTTAGGATCAGTCAATTTTTGTACTTTATAATATGAAAATTGTATTTTAGATCATATTTATTGCTTAATAATTTTGAAAGTTGCATGCATAATATTATTTCACATAGAAAAATCATAATTCTATACATTTCTAGAAATTTATTTTCTCTCAGACCTAAACATTCATAGAAAAGGATAATCAAACATTGTAGCACACATCTAAATTTTGAAATAATAAAAAGTACGTTGCTAGTCTAGGGTGCATCATGCCCCTAACTTGCTAAATTTGGCTCAGATTTGGACCACATATATGTTTATGTGTTCCCTGTGTGGCTCTGCTTTCTATTTCTACAAACTGCTACATTTGTTATGATTGTCCTATAATTTGCTTTCATAGTAGGCTTACTTAAGTGTTTTGAATCTCATGTGAGCTTCATGACCTGGAGTCCTATTGCTAATAACCTTGTGAGATGTAGTTTCAAACTTATGGCATCTTATGTTGTAACCACATCCAATGTAGAGCTTGAGTCCTATAACTCTTTCACATAAGTTATGGCCTAATCCATTTTGAATTCCATCCCTCACCATACATTACCTCTGGCTAAGTCCTCAAAACCCACCATTCATGTGGACTTGGAGTTTGTTATTTCCCATGTTCTTGAAAAGAAACTAAAACAATTAGACAAGTTTTTAGAAGGTCTTCAAGATTATCTAAGTATTTAACCTTTATCTAGAGAGATAGTGCCTATTATGGACAACCTTAGAAAGTTGATAAATGATGCTCAAGGAATAGAAGTGTTGCATAGTCTAGCTCACATAATAGATGCTAACATCCCTACAATAGCTAGTTGATCTCAAGCATTTACTAATGCTCAAAACCAAGGAGGAAAACAAGTTTCCTCTCCCATAATCATGTCTTCTATTCCTATATTTACACCTCCACCTGTAGCATCGACAATACAATATACTAGTGGTCTAAATCCAAGCTTAGGGTTTCCTATTTTGAATCCTTATATTTTTGTCACCTTGCCCATAACACTGCCATGTTCATCACCCCTAATAAACATGCAACATAATAACCCATTGGTCACTCACTCTAGTTAACCATATTCACCAAACTCTCAAAACATGTTACCTAATGATCCAATCATAAATCAACTTTTGCAAAATGTGATATCATTCAACAAAAAATATCAACATTAAATCAAATCAAAATTATAAACCTCCATAATATCTCACATTAAATTCTTTTTCTTTTTCTATCCTTAAAACACCCATACCTCAAAACATTGAAATACCATGATTTAAAAAGTGTAATGGTAAGGGGGATCCTAACAACCATATGTCAACTTTCACCACTTTATGTAGTGATTTCATTTATCAAGATGTAATCTTAGCAAAAATATTCTCTAGAACATTAAAATACATAGCCTTGGAATCATTTTTTTCATTGCCAAACAACTCAATACCATGTTTCACACAACTTGTTATTGCATTTATCCAACATTTTCAAGAAAACATTGGTCCTCAAGTGATGTTGACAAACTTAGTGTATTGTAAACAAGGACCCAAGGAAAATATAATGGATTTCATAAGATGATACCAATCACTTTGTACTCACAAATTTCCTTTGGTCTTCCCAACACAAACATCTAAAGAGTGTTTATAGGAAACTTGTAACCTAGTATTCAAGACAAGATTTTGTTGATGAATTATCCATCCTTTACATAATTGTGTATGGCCCTTCATGATTATTAGATTTTGGTTAGTTAATACGAAGGAACACCTTCATCAACTCCTATTGGTAAATCAAAATTTGTACCTCAAAACAATTACCCATCATTCAAAAAGTAAAATAAAAACTTCATAAAGATTAACACTCCTCAAATCACTAATAACTTTGATGTGCATGTGTAGCTGCTCCAAGTAACATTTCTTATCAATTTAGACCAAGAGATAGGTAATTCACACAATTTCCCAATTCTCTTCATGCAATAATATTACAATTATTAAGTAAAAACATGATTCAACTACTTGCAATTAGGCCTGTCGACAAAAGTAAACCTTTACCGCTAAAATTTAATGCAAAAGAATTTTGTTAGTATCATCATACACTTAGAAATGAGACAGATTGATGCATTTTTCTTATGCACCAAGTACAAGAACTCATCTATTCTAATCAATTCCAGTTGGTTGGTATTAATGACAAAGGAAATAAATTAGTCTCGCCACCTAACCAAAATTTGTAAATATTTACCAACCCATTACCAAGTCAGTCATCAAAATTTATGCAATGTAGTGATCATGACGTGTCCAACATGGTAAACACAATATAAGTTCAACGCATAAGGACCGAACCACTTTTTTGCCTAATATTGCTTTCACACATATTGATGCATCCATAAATACACTTGATGGTCTTCTCTATATCACCAACCAAATTAATGAAAAACCCACAAGGGGAATACTTATTGATCCTATGTGTATAGAGAATGTGATCACTGAAGAATTCCTATTTGTGCATGAACTTTACAAAGAAAATTATGAACAATCGAAAACATAGTTAAAAACTTATGATGGTTATGTTTGTCCTACGATAGGTTCAATCACTCTGTTAGTAAAAGTTGGACCCAAATAGTTGGATGTTTTATTCACCATCATCTTGATGTCATACTAATTTCATTTGAAGTTAGGCTATCCATGGTTACAGTCAATGAATGTGGTCCCACCCGTTATCCACAAGTGTATAAAGTTTCCATTTGAGGATTAAATACATATAGTTTATCAGAGTGGGTTTAAACCTTTGGCTTCCCATGGAAAATTTTCATTGGATTAATTTTGGCCTCAATCTATAGAACATGTTAAATCTTGTGAAGATCAATTTATCATATCATAACAAAATTTTAAAACTAAACACATAACTAAGTTGTCTCTTAGTAATTTCTTACCCGAGGTTCCTCGACCTACTATGACTCCAATGGATGTTTCTCCTACCAGAAAGATAGTAGAGGAACCTAAGACCGAACTAGGTAGCCTCCCTCAATCACTTGGTATGTATGTCGCGGTTCCACATCCCCCATATTATAAAAGACCAAGGGATAACCATATAATCAAATTTGTACCCCAAAAGAAAAATAAGTTTATATATCTAAGAACATGGTAGTCTCCCAACCTTTGGTGGTTCCTTTAGTTCCTCCTCCAAAGGAAGAAAAGAGACCTATGTTGAGAAATACCTCGGTTAATCCTTCAAAATATAAAACTTGTGCAAGAATAAACAAAAGTGCAAAAGAGCATAAATGTAGATGTCATTTCATAGCTTGTCAACTTCCTGAAAAGAATCAAACCTCACCTAATGATCAACTGCCTATCCAAACCAACTTTGATGAATTACCTCCCATCCATCCATCTTCATCCTCGCTTTACTCCATGATAGGTCCAAATAATAACTATTTTTTTTGTTGTTTTTATACATATTTTGAGATACTTTTAGATACAATTCTAGACAATGCTCCTATATTATACTATCCTTTTATATCTATTATGTAGACTTGAACCCAAAATATAATTATGGAAATATGGCTATAATATACTAGTATTGCATGGTTTATATGAAGATATGTATGAAATGATGGAATGCTATGTTTTCATTGTGATAGCTATCCTTGTGTACATGCTTTGCAAAATTAACTTGTTTGCAGTTGACGAGGAACCATGGCACGCATCAGTTGCAAGATGAACCCGCAACAAAAGGAATGCTAGACATCAAAATAGGGGAGTTCCAAAGTAAGTTGAATGTGATGATTTCTGATTAAAGGCACTTGATGAAGGTTGAACATGCATTATTATAACCAGTTAATAAACGTTGAAGAAGAGGTATCCTTCACTTATAGGATTTTGACAAATGGTTGTATGTTTACATACAATTATGTTTTGACAAAGTTTTAGTCCTATTAGGATTCTTTTTCCTTTTCAGTTATAGGTTGAATAAATTGGTATTAACTCTACGCTCTAATATATAGGTGTTGAGTTAATGATTTCAGTTAAGTTGTTGCTTTGAATAAGATTCCCTCAAGCTTGTATATTGTTGTTGGTTGAATTCGTAGAAGTTAGTTGGTTTTTTAGTTTTATGTTATTAGTTACTTTCAGTTTCAAGACATGAAATATTTAGAATGATTGAATACAATCTGTGAAAAGATCTTTTGTAATATTCATCATATGTAATGAATGGAGTTAATTTCATGGAATGCGTAGAATCTATTAGTTAGATTTAGGTTCAGTTAAAGTGAGAACAACCACTTGAGTAGGCCACTCAAGGTAATTTTCCTCACTTCATTTTCAATTATTCATTTATGTTTAAGAGTTGTTTCTCATTTATCATTACTTCATGAACTATATTCAAGTTAACTAGAATCTCATACTTTGCTTATTGTTAATGAATGCTTATGAATATGCATGCAATGGTTAACCAGTACTATTCCAGAGGTTAATTTAGTTGGGTCATTAGTTTCTATCATTTTTGAGTTGTTACAATATCATTTCATTAGCAACAATTCAGTTACAATCTAAGATGTAGGTACCCATAGCCACTAGTTCTGGTTATATCTTTTATTGTTTTGTGATTCTATGAGTTTCTAGAAAGTAGAATAACTTGAATAGGGTAGCTTAAGTAGTTTTGAGTCTCTAAAGGCATATATAATGTTGCACCATCAAAAACTTACAAACCTTGGGTTGATAATTTAATGTAGTCTTAACCAATGTTGAGTGGACTATTCAGTCAGTTAAACCTCTGAATTGTGTAGGTTCAACCAAGTTTACAATACATTAGTTTAGACTCTACATTTTTGGCATTGTTGTCGGGGATGGTGCTATCTTCATAGACTTGTTTTTACAAATTTCATAGTTAATTTTTGTTTCCAGCATTTGGACTGTTAGACTTAATCTTTTTCCAACACCAGAGATACACTAACATTGTGTAGGACCGCTACATTATAAATTCATATTTCATGTATGCGGAGGTAGAGAGATCCCTTAGGTAGGTTCCTTCCATCTACATGCCAAGAAGCTATATCAAAAATTGGTGAATGCAATTCTCAGAGTGACGATAACACTAAAGAAGAAATTTCCTTATCACCAACATCTAGCACACATGCAGAAGGAACATACCACACCATGGGGGATGCAGTGGATGATGATCTTGAATGTG
This sequence comes from Sequoia sempervirens, assembly GCA_007258455.2. NCBI lineage: Eukaryota > Viridiplantae > Streptophyta > Pinopsida > Cupressales > Cupressaceae > Sequoia > Sequoia sempervirens. Next base: position 145,919 of record VDFB02073876.1, read on the forward strand.
CAACATTTGAGTTTCCAATCACTAACCAAGAAAGGGCTACAGTGTTGAAGAACATTCCTCCTTCGGCCTTACCATTCTTGTATGAGTTAATGAATGAGGATCCAAATACATTTCTCTTTGAATTTGATGTCCTATGCAGAAGCTATGATACTTTTGATGGTCATAAGCTCAAACTCTTCACTGCAACTCTAAAGGATGCAACCCTAAGATGGTTCATAGGATTATGTAGTGATGTTGTTCTTGATTGGAACACTATGAAGACCTTGTTCCTAGAAAAGTATTAGGACTATTGTAGGGGACCTAACAGGAGGAAAGATGACATTTTCAAAATGTCACAAAAGGATGATGAGCCCTAAGAAGATTATGTGGAAATACTTTTATTTTTCTTTGAAGAAAAACCCACAGAACAAGTTGTCAGAAGAGTCCCTCAAGTTATTCTTTTTGAGGGGAGCCAATGATGACTGCATGGATGCACTGAACCTCATTGGACAAGGAGATATTTCTTAGCTACCATTTTTCAAAAAATTGTAAGGTTTGGAGGAATTATTCTAGGACCTTCACTGAAATTCCAAGAGGAGATAGGACATCCACTATTGGTAAATCATCTACAAGGGTTTCAAAGATTGAGTTAAGCAACTTGTTGTCCACTATAAAGGAGGACACTATCAACCATTTGGAAACTCAGTTGGATACTCTCCACATCAAGAAGAAGAAGGAGGAAGCCGAGGCTATGCTCACTGAATATTTTCCAAGTTGTAGGCAAAGAAAAGAAAATTGCAAATGTAAAAGAGTGGCTAGTATCTAGCAAGATAAAGTTGAGAAACCTAATTTCCAACCAATTGAAGGAGATGATGGACAACTCTTTTATATAGCACAAATGAGGCCATGGAAACAAAGAAAAGGTATGCCACAAGACCCCCTTAGCTTTCATCCTTTCCTATTGGGAATCAAAAATTTTCTACTTGGAACTCTTAGCCCTGGCAAGCAAACCAAAACCAGTGGAAGAACCCTTAACAATGGCCACAAGCTCAGCCAAATTGGAACCAATAGTCAAACCCTTGGCCACAACAAAAATTTCAGGGTTCCAATTACAACCCATAATGGCTAGCATAGCAGAATCAATGGCAACCTTAGTGGCAAAAAGGCCAGCAATGGAAACAACAAAATATGAACTATCAGTCGCCTATACTTCCTCCTCCACCATAACAACAAGCCTTAATTATTTCATCAAATAATACATCCCAACCACCCAAGCAACCACAAATACCTACCCAACTTGCACCTAACCCTAACACTAAGCCTGTTCAACATGCTTATACCAATGAAGCTATGAAATACCCCACATATGGGGTATAGGTGAGTGATGTTCACCTTAGATCAAGAAAACAACTTGTTGGACCTCCATCCCATCAAATTATAGAGATGGAGGATGAGGAACCTGTAGTTGAAACTTCAAACAAATCACCTTTGGAACCCGAGTTAAATTAGGTACACTAAAATACTTCAAGTCCAAATCCATCTTTTTTTAATGCTTAGCTATTCAAAAGCATCACACACAGGATGAGGCAGATCTTCTAGGTCAATTAAAAGATGTGAGCATCAAGATACCACTTATCCAAGCTATCAAATACATCCCTATCTATACCAAAATTGTGAGGGATTTATGTCTTAAGAAACCAGGAAGGAAAAGAAAAGATCCTTAGACAATCCATGTCTTGGAAAACCTTGCAGATATCATGTTAGGGAACATTACTTTCCCTAAGTACACATATCTTGGTAGTCCAATAGTGGATGTTAAGATTAATGGAACCCTTATTAAGAATACTTTGATAGACTTGGGGACAACAATCAATGTTATGACAAAAAAACAATGCAACTACTTCAGTTAGCCAACCTTAGGCCTATACAAACTATTTTACAACTAGCTGATAAATCAATGGTTAAGCCTGAAGGGATCATTGAAGACTTATTCATTGTATTGGATTCTCTAGAAATACCCTGCTAATTTTATAGTTTTACAACGAAAGTTTAATCTTGCAGGTTACCCACTCATCCTAGGAAAAGCTTGGTTAGCTACAACTAATGCATTTATAGGTTGTAGGTCTAGAAAAATGATAATATCCAATGGGACAGTCACCAAGAACTTGGTTCTCTATCCTCCAACCCAACCTTATGCTGATATTGAGCAAACTATTTGGCCCACTTTGGATGAGGAAGATAACTATTCTCTGCAAACCATGATGACTATAGAGCGCAAGGCATTGTTGGATGACCAAGATGAAGATGAGTTTATTGCTCACATAATTCAAAATGATTGTAGTAGGAGCCTGCAACAATAAGACTACCTCATATTCCTACAAGACCCCTTGCAAAGTATTATACCCACCAATTCTACAAAAGAAATATCTCAGATATTTCATTCATTACTACCTCAGTAGTGTGTACCTATCATACCAAGTCTTGACCTCACATCCATCCAAGGTATTGGAAATCATGCCAAGAAGAAAGTTAAACATAAATAATGCCTTGATAGAAGAGCAACAAAATTCTTTGTAAATAGTGCTACAGGCACGCTCAACAACATATGCATGGGATTACCATGATATGAAAGGCATAGATCCTAATTTATGTATACACAATATTTATTTCAATGATGGTTATAGACCCATTCGACAACCATAGAGATGTATGAATCCTACCTCGAGGGAGATAATGAAAGATGAACTACAAAAGCTCCTTGGTGCAAGTTTTATCTATCCAATATCAAACAGTGAATGGGTCTCACCTTTGGTAATTGTTCCCAAGAAAGGTGGAAAATGGAGATTTTGTGTAGACTAAAGGGAACTAAATATAGCAACTAGGAAATACCACCTTCCTTTTCCCTTCATGGATCAAGTACTTGATTCTCTAGCTAGGAAAAAGTACTTCTCATTTCTAGATGGTTTCAGTGGTTACAACCAGATTAAAATTGCTCCAGAGGATGAAGAAAAAAATACATTCACATGTCCTTGGGGAACTTATGCCTACTTAGTTCTGCCCTTCAACTTATACAATGCTCCAGCTACCTTTCAAAGAGCAGTACTCAACATATTTTCTAATCATGCACATGACTATATGAAGATATACATGGATGATTTCACTACTTATGGAAAAAATTATGAGGAAGCTCTTAATAATTTGGAAAAAGTATTAAAAAGGTATAAAGAACAAAACTTGTCACTCAACAATGAAAAGTGTTTTATGATGATGACACAAGGAATTGTATTAGGACACTTTATATCTATTGCAAAAATTTAGGTTGATCCACACAAAATAGAAATTATATCTACCTTACCTTTTCCTCAAAAACAAAGAGATATCAGGAGTTTTCTTGGCCATGCAGGCTACTATAGGTAGTTTATCAAAGATTTTAGTAAGATTGATGTACCATTATTTGTCTTGTTGAGTAAGGAAATTGAATTTGAATGGACATCAGAGTGTTAACACTCCTTTGAAGAACTAAAGAAAGACCTGACTCAAGCACCAGTATTGAGAGGTCCTAATTGGACTCTACCCTTTCATATACATACAAATGCTTCAAATTTTTCCATTGGAGTAGTTTTGGGTCAGAAGGAAGGCAACATAGAGTATGCAATTTACTATATCAACAAGAATCTTCAAGGAGTAGATTTGAACTATATTGTAAAAGAAAAAGAGATGCTTGTTGTAGTATTTGATATTAATAAATTTAGGCACTATATTATTGACTATTTAGTATTTTTCCATACATACCACACAACAATCAAGTATTTGATGAACAAGCTAGTAGTTGGGGGTAGATTGGTAAGGTGGCTCCTTCTTTTATAGGAATTTGACATTACCATAGTTGACAAACCTAGTAAAGAAAATGTAGTGGAAGATTTCCTGTCAAGATTTCCAACATAATCAACTAAGGAGTGGTGTATGATTCATTTCCAGATGAACACTTATTTTCTCTACAAGTGTAGGTACCCTGGTATGCAAATATTTCCAATTATTTGGTCACAAGGCATATTTCACCATATTTTTCTCCAAGGGAAAAGAGACAGCTAGTTCACAAATGTTTCCCATACTCTTGGGTATCTGGTTATCTATTTTATACTGGCCTTGATAACATCATGAGAAGGTGTATCAGGGAGGATGAGATCTTTGACATTGAATGAAGGCATGCCACGATGAGCCATGTTGAGGTCATTTTTCAGCAAAAAGAACAACCTTTAAGATCCTCACAATTGGCTATTATTGGCCTACTTTGCATAAATATTTTGTTAAATGCATAAAGAGCTATGATAGGTGTCAAAGGATGGGAAGATCAACCAAGAGTGATGAAATGACTCTAAAACCTCGACTAATATTAGCACCTTTTGACAAATGGGGTTTATACTTCATTGGACCAATCTCACCTACATCCAACAACAAGGAATACATCCTTGTTTGCACTAATTACTTGACTAAATGGGTGGAAGTAAAGGCCTTACAATTTGCTAGAGATGGTAATGTGGCTAAGTTCTTATTTGAAGATATCTTTACTAGGTATGGAGTATTTGGAGAAATATTCATTGATCAAGGACCACAATTTACTTCTGATCTAATCACCAAGCTGGTTGAAGAATACCAAATTAGACACAAGAAATTAACACACTACCACCCTTAGGCTAATAGTCAGGTGGAAGTCACTAATAGGGAGATTGAAAGTATTCTCACCAAAATAGTGCAACTACATAGGAAAGATTGGGTTGCAAGGTTACTTGAAGCAGTATGGGCTTATAGAACAACTTGGAAAACCACCACTAGATTTACACCTTATGAGTTAGTTTATGGTAAGACACCAGTCCTTCCTATTGAATTTGAATATAAAACACTAAGGATAGCAGTAGAACTGGAAATAGATTTAACAAAAGCTTAGAAGGAATGATTGCATACTTTAAATGGATTGGATGAGATAATAATGGAAGCAATACATCATACTGAGGTAGTGCAACAAAAAAGAATGAAATGGCATGATTAGTATATTAAAACAAAGGAGTTCACTGTGGGGGACTGGGAACTACTATATGATTCAAGGTATAAAGATTTCAAAGGAAAATTCCAGTCTAGATGGTTAGGCCCTTTATGAAATTAGTCAAGTTTATCCTAATGGGGTAGTCGAGTTACACACCATTGATGTAGTCAAATTTTCACTTCTAGTAAACGGCCATAGACTAAAGTTATATAAAAAGCCATTGTAGAAGGAAGATTTCATATTTTCCCTATTTCAACAATATGGTGCTCGTAGTGAACCAAATACAAAATCTGACACATAGAATGATAATTTAGAAATACATGATATCCCAAGCACTTCTGGTGACCCAAAGATTGAGGTACATGGTTCAATTCCTGAGCTCACTCAGGATTAATTTCTCATTTTATCTCACAAGCACACACTGCATGTTATAATAATGTTCAAAATATCTTCAGAGAGACCTATTTATCAATATTCACAAAGGGTCTTGATGTCATAGGGACCTGTAGCTTAATGTTGTCAACATTCAAAACGGGCCCTGACACTACAGGTACCCGTAGCACTGTCTGGAAACATAAAAGAAAATTCAAAATTGGTTGGCGCCATATTTACTACAAGTTCACGCACATTAATTTCACAATATCTACATGTACTATCCATCACTTCATAATAAGTACCCATGACATAATTATTTTATTGCCTGCTCACATTTCAAAAACTCGAGCTGTCAAATCACCAACTCATATATGTAATACCTGTCCTGTCATTTGCACTTGCCACCCACTATTCATTACCTTGCATTTAATTTCCATCAAATCAAATCAACAAACAGATACAATATTTTTTAGTTTACAAGTGTGATGCATTGTTATCCCAACTAGCTGATACTTGAGGTACGCTATCATGATTAATATAGTCTTCTTTAAACTTTCATTATATATTTTTTATTATTCCATGCATGCAAACTATTTATATCATTAATTTCCATAATTTTATATTTTAACCACCTTCCAATCAAAATGTGAAGTGAGGTCACTTTTCCAATTAAGTTGGGGGGAGGGTACAACCTAGTTAGTATTTTCATCAGTCTTTACGAAATCTTCCACCTAAATCAAAATCAATGGATATAAATGACATGCAAAATCCTCTAAATTATATCTCATTTTTGCTGCCATTTCCAATTTCTAAATTTTACACCCTAAGAACTTGAGCTTAAGTTTAAACTAGAGTTGAGAGTCGAACTTAGAACTTTTTCATGAGCCAGAATTAATTTGGTACTAAGAATGGAAATTTTCAATATGGTATGTCATTAAACATATACAAGGAAATAGAAGGAAAGTGAAGGCTTTTGAAGGTGGTAGAGAAGATTGAGCTAAATTTCTAAGATGAATTGAGTATATTGAACAAAGAAAGTAAGCAAAAATGGGAGGTGATGTCATAAGAAGGGAGCCAACAACTCACCAGCAAATTCTAGAGGATGCAACAATTTTACCCATTTTTACCAGGGTTGGTTGGCTTGACTACTTCTTGAAGTTAACATAATTTAGTGATGATATGACAAGAAGGTTTGCAACTACTCTTGAATATGATAAATCTATGGTAAAAGGACTTTCAGTAGACGCATTCGAGATTTCCATTGCATAGGTCACTAGGTTACCAAGAACAAGGGCGAAATTTCTAGCACGAGCTGACGCAGTTGTTGCCAAGGAAGAATTCTATATACAAGGAGAAGAATTTGACTCCTCATCACAAGGTATGAAGATACTTTCCCTCCCATGGCTATGGGAAAATTTTACCTCTTACATTGTCAGATACATCACCTGTGATGGTAGGAAAAACTTTTTGTATATAGTTCATTTCAAATTACTCAATCACCTCAGGTATACTAGGCTAATGAATGTACCAATTTTTTTTTTACAATTTATTGAAAAGGATGGCCTCAGAATACCAAGGAAAACAAAGTGATACTTCTCTAACTCATCACTATTTAATTACCTTATAAAGAGGAGTTTAAGGATTCAATACCCACAAGTGAAGTGGGAGGATTTTAAGGAATCCATAGACATTAACAGCTTGTTGGATGCACCCATAATACTTGAGGATGTAGAACCCCAAAATGAACCTATAGAGGAAAACCCTCACATCTCATATGTGGCTTCACCTACCCATAGCCAAGGTGAGCATGAGGAACCTGAAGAACCAAAATCTAGGCCACCTATAATTGAGGAAATGCCATCTTCTTCAAGATCACAAAAATCTAAGAGTCAGAGAGGTAGTGCATCTATCTCCTCTACATCCTCTAAACTAGAAGAAAGGAAGGATATTCCAAAGAAAAAGAGGGTTATTCAAAAGAAGGAAGATGATGTTATAGAGTGTTAAGAAGGAAAAGAAGAAAATTGAGAAAGAAATACTCACAGCTAGATGCTCTGGTAGACTGAGGAGATAGGGTGCCATGAAGGAAAATATAAAAGAACCATAGGAAGAAGAAAAGATCAAGGAATAACAACAAGAAGATGTCTTGATTGTAGAAACAGACTTTGAAGTAAAGGGAAATGCCCATGATAATGTGAATATGTCAGCAAAAAGGAAAATATATGTGCTAACAACTTCTAATTCGAAATCAAAAGATATATTTACTGGTAAGAAATTACAGACAAAATCCCTAGATAGTCCCATTCATGGAGACTATGAAGAGGGTAATGAGTAGTTTGTAGATATAGAGGAAGTATTAATAGAAGAAAGGGATGCAAGGTCCAAGAGCCATTGGATAGGATTAAACACTTGGAGGAGTTAGTGAAAAATTATGAGCATAAGGACAACGAAAGAGAAGCAAAAATGTAGGAGATGGAGAATAAATTGTAGTTGTATGGCCATGGCACTAAGCTAGATTTGCTGGCATAGTTGGTTGTCACTAAAATAGGGGACACGGAACTAGCAATTCCAAATGAGAAATCCCCTCCTATCAAAACTCCTAACTATCATACTTCCTTGTCACTTGGCCACCAATTATGGAAAGTGACTAATGAGTTTGCACAACAAAAGCATAAATGGAAGAAAGAAAAGAAAGAATATGTAAAGGAATTGGAAAAGAAAGATACGAAATTGAACAAATTAGCAGTCTAGTTAGAGGAAGTAGTAGATAAGGCTGCACAAAATGTTAGATGTAGACCTCCACCGAGAACGTATGCATTATTTTTACAAGAATGATTTCTATGCTTTTAGTTTAGTAGGTTAATTAGCAAACATTCTATTGGTATGAGTAGAACTTATGAGTTTCTTGAAATTTTTGCTGCTTCCACACTTGAAGAACATGATTAGTTGTGTGAGTTTTATTTACACAACTATGTATTACCTGATGAGACATAATGGAACCCTCTAATTTTTGTGGGAGGTCTTCAAATCAAAGCACTTGCCTCCTATTATAGAAATGAGCAACTTAGGGGTGAGATAATGGAAAAGTATGAAGAAAAAGAGAAATCCATTGCACTTCCCATAAGCAAAGAGGCTAAAGACCCTAATGCAATCATTAATGAATGGATGAAACTCCTCAAACATAAGGGTGTGGGTAAGAAAATCATGAAACTTAGGAAGGTAGATTATGAAAGTGTTGGAAAAACAAGGACAAACAACTGAGAGGGGGGGTGAATCAGTTGTCTTAGAATATTCAACTTTTCAAAGTTAATTTAACTTTAATCTTAGATCTGATGAATGAAAAACAAACCATAAACAATCAACACATTAGAAACATAGAGAACACCAAGATTTTTTACATGGAAACCCTGTTAAGGGAAAAACCACGGTGGATGTTAGTCCACAAGATTATAAACTGTCAAAAGTATAAAGAATAATAATGAGAATGCACATGCATTCAGGCACACTACCTAGAGCTCACTGCTCAGATACAAGAGGGCTCACTGCCCAAGAAAGATTCAGATTAAAACCATCTAGATTGTGAACTAAGAAAATAACATCTGCTAATGCCTGGTTACAGTTCCAGTTAAGCACATAAACACTTCTTCACTCTTCTTCACTCTTCTTCAAACTTTGCTTCTACCTTTGAATGATTTGAACAATATTCACACACAGGACTCACACACTTCACACTTGCACACCTACAAATAATAAAACAATCCCTCTTATATATCTACAACATGAATTTCATCAACTTCATTAGCCAAAATAAAATATAAAACATATTTCCAATGTCAGCCCTAATTTACAAATAAATTTTCAATGTGAATCAAACACCATTGACCAATATTATGTTGTGACCCAAAACAACATCCTCGAGCACACCAAACATTCAAGTTTTAATCTCCAAGGATCCACAACACGTTACAACCACCATGTCAGCCAAGAACATGAAAACTTGAATACACATGAGAAAAATCTTTGACCACGAACACACCAATCAACACGGACATGCAACAAAGATAGAGAATGATCTAGAAATATCCGCAAGCAACAAAAACCAATAGAGAAACATCTGAAACAACTGATATTACTAGAATCACATCAACTTCACTCAGGAATACTAATTGAGACCACCTAAAAACTGTCAGAATACAACTGTTCATAACAAGATCAAAACTTCACGTGGACCTCTGAAACTTGTGGTGGATAAACTAGATACTTTTAGTAATAAACCCTTTAATCCACAAAAATTGATCATCAACGTACTGAGCACGACACCTTCATGACCTTCAATGTTCCACTGGCAACCTACAACTCTTTCTTTTAACAGTTTTCTCAATATCCTCGACATATACAACCTTCAATACGTCAATGCTAATAGTGTTGACATCAATGACAACCACATATCAACAACACAACCACAACATCCAACAATCTCCCCCTTTGGCATTGATGGCAACACATGATGTGAAAAACACCATCAATGCAACTCTCAATCAGGCACTTACTCCCCCTTAGATTCTGACTCTTCTTTCACAATTTCTCCCACATGACTCTTCTCCCCAGATAATTCACATTTTTTCACATTGCTCTTCTCCCCCTTATACATCAATGGAAAGGATAAACAATATCTTCCCATATACAAGCTCTGAACCACATATATGCACATCTGACTACTCCCCCTGAGTAGCATCCACGAAGACATCAATCCGGATTAGAATATAGCTTTGAAGCATACATATTGATGAAAGTAAATGCATCTCTAGTTCATATCAGGAGGGGTAATCACCCCTAGCATCCCTCTAAGATACTCAAAAATATCCTTTGGCAATGGCTTGGTGAAAATGTCTGCAACCTATTCTTTGGTAGGCACATACTCCAATCTGACTTCTTTCTCATTCACTTTCTCCCTCAAAAAGTGAAACTTGATTGATATATGCTTGGTCTTAGAGTGTAGCACCAGATTCTTTGATATGTTTATTGCATTTGAGTTGTCATAGTATATGGCAATAGGTTCATCAAATACTACTCTGATATCTTTCAACATCTATTTCATCCACATCACTTGAGTACAATTATTTGCAACAACAATATACTCTAACTCAGTAGTAGATAGGGAAATGGAATTATGCTTTTTGCTCAACCAAGATACCAACTTCTTCCCTAGGAAGAAATCACCACCACTAGTACTTTTCCTGTCATCTACATCTCCTGCCTAATCCGCATCAGTATATGCACTCAATGTAAGATCATCATCTTTAGGATACCAAAGCACAAAATCAACTATTCCTTTCAGATATCTGAAGATTCTCTTTATAGCAGTCACATGAGACTCTTTTGGATTAGTCTGAAATCTAGCAACAATACATACAACATTCATGATGTCTGGTCTGGTCTGAGTTAAGTAGAGCAATCCGCCAATCATTGACCTATATCTTGTTTGATTTTCCTTAGGAGAATCATCATTCTGTGTTAACTTGCATCCATTTACCATGGGTGTACCAACAGGCTTTGAGTCTTTCATGCCAAACTTCTTCAACAACTCTCTCACATATTTGGAATGAGATATGAAAATACCATTGTCTAACTAAGTGACTTGCAATCCCATAAATAATTTCATCTCTCCAATTATACTCATTTCAAATTCACTTTTCATTTCATCAAAAAACTTCATACATAGATCATCATATCCTCTAAAAATAATGCCATCAACAAAGACTTCAATAATCAACTCTTTATCATGATCCAACTTAAAATACAAGTTGCTATCAACAATACCTTTATTGAATCCAAGCTTCAGTAAGTATTTATCCAGTCGAGCATACCAGGCTCTAGGGGCTTGCTTGAGTCCATATAGAGCTTTCTTCAATCAAAAAACCATGTCTTCCTTATCAGTTAGTTGAAATCCATTAGGTTGTTCAACATATACTTCTTCTTCTAACTCACCATTCAGAAAAGTTGACTTCACATCCATTTGATAGACTTTATAGTTCTTATATGCAACATAACCAAGAAATAATCTTACAACTTTAATTCTGGCAATAGGGGCAAAGGTTTCTTCAAAATCAATACCTTCCATTTGTGAATACCCTTTACATACCAGTATTGCTATATTTCAAATCACTTCACCTTGTTCATTTAGCTTATTTCGAAAGACCCATTTAGTATCAATCACATTTTTATCTTTAGGTCTAGGAACAAGAATCCATGTATTATTCTTTTCAATCTGCATCAGTTCTTCCTTCATACCTTTCACCCAGTGTTCGTTGTTGCAAGCTTCATTGACATTTTTAGGCTCAATTTTGGAAATCAGGCAATACTCTTCTGCAATCCTTCTAGTTTGCACACCTTTATTCTTATCTCCTATAATTTGATTCTCTGAATGATTCAATCTCACGTACCTTAGAGTTTTAGGATTCACTTGCACTTCTAGTTCTTCTATTCTTTCTTCCACACTTCCACTTGTCTCTCCTTCTTGACTTTCTTGATTTACCAAAACAACTTGAGCTTGATTCTATGTCTGAGCATTCTTCCCTTTGTCTGAACTATCTTGTTGGTCATTTGAATCATATCCACAGTATCTAGATGATCTAGCAAAGTCCTCATCAACTCTGACATTTTCACTTTCAACCATTTTTCTCAATCTTATGTTATAGCACCAGTAAGCCTTACTCTTGGTAGAGTAACCTAGAAAGATTCCTTCATCGCTCCTTGCATCAAAATTTCCTATGTCCTCATCTCTCTTAATGTAGCACTTGCTTCCAAAAATCTTGAAATATTTAATAGTAGGCTTATAACCAAACCATAGTTTAAAAGGAGTCTTACCAGAGATACCATTGGCATTTACCTGATTTAAAGTGTACAAAGCAGTGTTCATAGCTTCTCTCCAATAGATGTGAGGCACATTTCCTTCTATCATCATTTTTCTAGCAACATCCAATTTTTTTTTGTTCTTCCTCTCAACAACTCCATTCTGTTGAGGGGTTCGAGGAGCAGATAGTTGTCTTTTGATTCCATGCTCTTCACAGAAAGAATTGAACTCCCAGGAAGTGAACTCACCACCTCTGTTTGACCTTAGGCACTTTATCTTCAGACCTATCTCATTCTCTACCATAGCTTTGAAACTTTTGAACTTCTTTAATGCTTCACATTTTTCTCTTAAGAAAGCAACCCATATCATACTAGAGTAATCATCAATAAGAAACATAAAATACCTTTCTCCTTGTAGAATTATGATTCTAGAGGGACCACATAGATCAGTATGCACCGACTCTAGTATTCCATTAGAATGATGCTTTTTACTTCAAAAAGAAACTCTAGTTTGTTTTCCCATCTAACATTCCTTGCATATTGTATTAGCAGGCTTCACTAGCTTAGGTAGATCTCTTACTGCTTGAAAGGAGCTTACCTTGACAATGTTATCAAAATTCACATGACACAACCTTCTATGCCACAACCAACTTTCATCTACTTGAGCAATTAAACAACTTACATTACCAACACTTAGGTGAAAAATATTACCTCTTGTCTTTGTACCTGAAGCAATCATATTTCTAGAACTACCAAGTATCTTGCATTTTCCATCTTTGAACTAAAGATCATAACCCTTGTCCACCATTTGTCCAACACTCAACAATTTATACTTTAAGCCTTCAACATAAAGGACATCATCAGTGTTATGTTTACCGCCAAGACAAATAGATCCTCTGCCACAAATCACACTAGCATTGTTATCTCTGAATCTTACAACCCCACCATCATATTTCTCTAGATTTACAAATTTGCTTTTGTTACCAGTCATATGATGTGAGCATCGACTGTTAATAACCCACTCATCCTTTTCTTCAATTCAGGTTGCAAGAGCTTTCTCAATTTTAGCAGATTCAGTACCCACTGAACCATTTTCCTTGATAGCAATGAAAACCCATTTATCAGATTCTTCATCAGTCACACCTTCTTCAGCAAAATAACACTTCTTTTGAAATCTAGGTTTGTAAGGCTTAGACCTTGGAAATCTTTCAGGACACCTTGAAGCAAAATGACCTATTTTACTACAAGAGAAACATTTAATAGGCAACTTTCCTTTATACTTACCTTTTCCTCTGCCTTCTTTCTTCACAATCAACGCTTCCAGCTCTTCTACCTCTCTTTCTTCTTCTTCAAGTTGTTTCATCTCTTCCTCATACTTGAATATCTTTCTAGAGCTCTCTCTCGGATCATACCTTTTCTTATTTCTTTCGGATACAGAAGCCTTAAATGCAGATTCAGTCTTGGGGGCAGAATCACCAAATTCACTCAACTCAAAAGCAACAAGTTTACCAGTCAACATATCTCTTGTCACATTTGTTACTAATCTGAATTTTGCAATAGCATGAGCCTTTGAATTGTAGGAGGGAAGCAATGATTTGAGCACTTTAGCTACAATTTCTTGTTCATCTGACACATCTAATACCCATCACAATTTCATTTACTCTTTGCATAAAAGAAGAAATATTTTTCATCTTCACCCATCTTAAAATTTTAATACTTTCCTTTCAAACTCTGTAGCTTAGTGACCTTCACATGTACATCTCCTTCATACAAAGTCTCCAACTTTGTCCACATCTCATGAGTTGTCTTCAAACCTATCACATTTGTCATTTCCTAATTAGTCAAAACACTCAACAAAGCTTCCATAGCCATGATATTATTCTTAGCCTCTTTAATCTCATCAGGAGTGGAAGGACCATTCTAAGGAATAGTATATCTGTTCTTTGTAATCTTCTAGAAGGGTTCACCTAAACACCTCAAATGACACTCCATTTTGGCTTTCCACAAAGAGTAGTTTGTTCCATCGAATCTAGGATTGTCCTTCTTGTATGATGCCATCTCATATCACCTCAAGCTTTTAAACTTCTTCAGAGGAACCTGCTCTGATACCAATTGTTGGCAAAACAAGGACAGACAACTGAGAGGGGGGTGAATTGGTTTTCTCAGAATATTCAACTTTTCAAACTTAATTTAACTTTAATATCAGATATGATGAATGAACGATAAACCATAAACAATCAACACATCAGAAACACAAAGAACACCAATATTTTTTACGTGGAAACCCTGTTAGGGGAAAAACCATGGTGGATGTTAGTCCACAAGATTATACCCTGCCAAAAGTATAAAGAATAATAATGAGAATGCACATGTATTTAGACACATTGCCTAGAGCTCACTGCTCAGATACAAGAGGGATCACTTCCCAAGAAAGATTTGGATTAAAACCATTTGGATTGTGAACTGAGAAAATATAATCTGCTAATGCCTAGTTACAGTTTCAGTTAAGCACATAAACACTTCTTCACTCTTCTTCACACTCTGCTTTTGCCTTCAAATGATCTGAACAATATTCACACATAGGACTCACAAACTTCACACTTGCACACCTCCAAATGATAAAACAATCGCTCTTACATATCCACAACATGAATTTCATCAACAACTTCGTCGGCCAAAACAAAATATAAAACATATTTTCAATGTCGACCCTAATTTACAAATCAAATTTCAATGTGAATCAAACACCATTGAACAATATTATGTTGTGACCCAAAACAACATCCTCGAGCACACCAAACATTCAAGTTTTAATCTCCAAGGATCCACAACACGTTACAACCACCATGTCAGCCAAGAACATGAAAACCTAAATACACATTAGAAAAATCTTCGACCACGAACACACCGATCAACACAGACATGCAACAAAGATAGAGAGTGATCTAGAAATATCCACGAGCAACAAAAACCAATAGAGAAACATCCATAGCAACTGAGATTACTAGAATCACATCAAATTCACTTAGGAATACTAATTGAGACCACAAAAAAACTGTCAGAATACAACTGTTCATAACAAGATCAAAACTTCATGCAGGCCTCTAAAACTTTTGGTGGATAAACTAGATACTCTCAGCAATAAACCCTTTAATCCACAACAATTGATCATCAACGCACATAGCACAACACCTTCATGGCCTTCATTGTTCCATTGGCAATCTGCAACTCTTTCTTTTAACAATTTTCTCAATATCCTCGACATATACAACCTACATCAATGCTAATAGTGTTGACATCAATGAAAACCACATATCAACAACACAACCACAACATCCAATAGAAAGAATGCAGATGTTAACTATGGGTATTGGATAACAATGTGACAAGTATGTACAAAACATATGGAATAGTTTAACCCCTGAATTATAGTGGAAGGAACCATACTTTGTGTATAATTTCATTACTATGCTTCAAAGGGTACACAAGTATATAGCGATCGGTGTTAATAAAGGAGTTTACTAGGTACTGCTCACCTTCCACCCACCTATTCTCCTCTATCCTTGGTCCCACATTGGACTGGGGAGAAAGGTGAAGAATTTGAAAAATTAGGAATTATTAGGATGAGGCAGCTTGTATAATATCAAGGTTTCTATTTGAAACATATTTAGGGGGTTAATGTACAGTTATGGACCCGAGACAGATTACTTTACAGTGTAATCAGTATCCCTAGTGTTTTTCTTGGGGACAAGCAAAAGGCTAGTTGGGGGGAGATGATAGGTCTAGATAATAGCTCATTTTTTGTTGTTTTTATACATATTTTGAAATACTTTTAGATACACTTTCCAGACAATGCTCCTATATTATACTATCCTTTCATATCTATTATGTAGACTTGAACCTAAAATATGATGATAGAAATATGGTTATAATATACTAGTATTACATGGTTTATATGAAGCTATGTATGAAATGTTGATGGAATGCTATGTTTTGATTGTGATAGCTATCCTTGTGTACATGCTTTGCAAATTTAACTTGTTTGCAACTAAAGAGGAACTGTGACACACAACAGTTGTAGGATGAACCCACAACAAAAGGAATGCTAGACAACAAAATAGGGGAGTTCCAGTTTAAAATGTACGTGATGATTGTTGATTAAAGGCACTTGATGAAGGTTGAGCATGTGTTATTATAACCAGTTAATAAACGCTAAAGAAGAGGTCTCCTTCACTTATAGGATTTTGACAAATGGCTATATGTTTACATGCAATTCTATTTTGATAGAGTTTTAGTCATATTAGGATTCTTTTTCCTTTTTCAGTTATAGGTTGAATAAATCAGTCTTAACTCTACACTCTAATATCTAGGAGTGGAGTTAATGATTTTAGTTAAGTTGTTGCTTTGAATAAGATTTCCTCAAGCTTGTATAGAGCTGTTGGTTGAATCCATAGAAGTTAGTCGATTTTTCAATTTTATGTTTTTGGTAAAGTAAGCAACATTTACAGGGTGTTGTACCCTTCACAAGGAGCCACAAGGGCCAAAAGAGTCCAAATTGAAAAGGAACAAAACAAAACACTAATCCAAAAAAAACACAGATAAATAGCACACGGTCCAACAATAGACCAACAACAGACTAGAAGGTGTTCTCCCAATTCTTCGACAGAAGCTAAACCAAATCATCACCAATCCACTCCTGGTGTTGTTCAACCTTCTTCATCTCCATATCTTCTTTCATGATGGCATACAGGGTACTAGTAACACAGTGAACTAATTTGACCTTGAAATGGGTCAAACCATTGAATTTTTTGTCCATGTTTTCCATTCTTTTTATCAACACTTTGAGCTCCTCACCTCTACCCATAGTATAATTAGGATCATTTTGCTCAAAACCTAATGGTTCCGAAGAGTGAGAGGCAGACACCTCCTTCTGAGCTTTACCCTTTTCAGGAATGGAAGGGGGACTACTAATTTTCACCTCATCATCACCTTTCAACACATCTTCCACTCTGCTATCTCTATTGTTCGACAACTCTTCATTGTCTAGATCTCTAACCAACATTTTCTTTTTGTTCTTCACCAATCTACCCAAACGCCGAATGATGTTATCACAACCCACAACCACAGTATCCACCACCACCGTGTCACCCAATGAATCCTCGCTCATGACATTTTTCCCTTTATTCGGAGGCACCTTCTCCTCCTTACTTTTCTTTTTTGGCCCAGCCTTGTTGGGAGTCTTTGCAAGAGTAGACTTGAGATCACAAAGGCTCACCACCACATAGGTTTGGGCAACTCCCTCAACATCCTTGAGTATTTTGGTGGTAGTTTTTGGTTTTTGGGCATCCTCAGGGACAAGGTGGCTTTTCTTGATGGGGCCTTTGGATTCGGTTGGAGATAAGTTCATCTCTTTAGGTGGCTCAATTTCTTGAATGCAGATGACCAAAATAGGTTTTGGAGGGCATAAAGATAGATGAAAGTGGTAGAGTCTCAGGATAAGACCTTGGTGAAGCAATAGAGGAGTGGGTTCATTGGGATTTAAAGCAACAGACTCGACACATTTTTCAATAGAACTTTCAAGGTCCAAGAGTAGATAAAAGGGAAAGCTCATTAAAAATTTATGCCTAAGGTGATTTAACAAGGGAAAATGGTAATAGTAATAAGTCTTGTACCTTCCTTCCAATGTGACATATTTCATCAATGCAAGGCACACCTGGTTCCACGACTGAGGAAGAGCCTCCGTTCGAACCCAGACTGGTTTCGCACAAGTTTTTCATCACCCACAAATAATTTGTCCATACTAGCATTGTCCTGGGTCTTCAAATGTTTAGGATGCTTCATGCCAAAACTCTTGAGGCCCGTCGCTTGTGCAATCACATCCTCATCAACTGTAAATGTGATTCCTCCCACAGTCACATGCCAATTCTCCCAAGAGTTGACAAATTGGGTCAACAGATTGGGGTCATGGCCCACAAGTCTCTCCATCAGAGGAGAAATTCCACCTTCAACGCAAATATGTCAGACAATTGGATCCTTGCAAAAATCATTGCAATTATCTAGCTCCATTCGCACTCTATCCCCCCCATGACTCTGCATTGCTCACAGTAGAACCAAGAACCCTGAAAAACCAAAAAGTTAGAGAAAATAGCAAGGTGAAAAATCACCCCCACAAAAAGGCATTTAAGCCACAAATGACAATTTTTGGGAATCAACCCTAGGGACAGATCACACGCATGAGCTAATAAATTCCTGGTAACAATCTTAGCATAGGATTTCATGAGTAAATTCTCGCATAAACGGCTAAGCACCAAGTACATGATCGACAGGGAAGGATTGCCTTCCACGTAGCAAAACTTCTGAAATCTAGGCAGGATAGTCATGGGGAAAAAATTAGAAATCTCTAAAAGGATAGCAATTTGAGGTTGATCAAATTTAGTTATACTCCAGATAGAGGCTAAAAAGCACCAAACCAAAATAGCGGGTAAGGAACGACCAAAGAGGAATTTAGTTTCATAATTACAAGTCACATAAAATTCAAAAACACAGAAATTGTAAATCCATGATCTCAAAAGAATCCTCATAAGGAGATTATGACAAGTACGGTCCAGCTTAGAGCTAATCAACCGGTACTTGCCGCAAAAAAAATTGATTTCCTTATTCCAAACGTGCTTTAATCTGTAATTTGAAAAAATCCACTTGGTATCCAACCCATCGATACAACTAATCATCCATCTCATCAAACCAATAAGACCACAAAGCCTAACGAGGAAGCAAGTGGGCCCCCCAATAATCCAGCTAAGCACAAGTTGTGTTTCCATCATGGGTCGTGAAAGGGATTTGTTCCTTAACTATCATACTCTGAATATTTGGCGGAAGAAGACTTAAATCATGCCAACATTTGGATAAAATCCAGTGAGAGCCAAAATTGGCTAAGGCGTCAGCCACTTGGTTCCCCTCTTTGTAGATATGATTGGCCACCTTTAGTTTTATGTTATCATTTACTTTCAGTTTCAATACATGAAATATTTAGAATGATTGAATACAATTTGTAAAAAGATCTTTTATAATCTTCATGATATGCAAAGAATGGAGTTAATTTCATGGAATACATAGAATCTGTTAGTTAGATTTGGGTTCAGTTAAAGTGAGAACATCTACTTGAGTAGGCCACTCAAGGTACTGTTCCTCACTTCATTTTTAGTTATTCATTTATGTTTAAGAGTTGTTTCTCATTTATCATTACTTCATGAACTATATGCAAGTTAACTAGAATCTCATACTTTTCTTATTGTTAATGAATTCTTATGAATATGCGTGTAATGGTTAACTAGTAGTACTTTGGAGGTTAATTTAGTTGAGTTAGTTTTTATCAGTTTTGAGTTGTTACAACTTATCATTTCATTAGCAATAGTTCAGTTACAGTCTAAGCTATAGGTACCTATAACCACTAGTTTTGGTTATATCTTTTACTATTTTGTGATTCTGTGAGATTCCAGCAAGTGGAATAACTTGAATAGTGTAGCTTAAGTAGTTTTGAGTCTCTAAAGGCATATATAATGTTGCACCATCACAAGCTTACAAACCTTGGGTTGATAATTTAACTTAGTCTTAACCAATGTTGAGTGGACTATTCAGTTAGTTAAACCTTTGACAGGTTCTACCAAGTTTACAATACATTAGTTTAGACTCTACACTCCACTCCACCAACCACACCAAACCATACAATTGAACCTTACTTATTACAACCTAAGAAAAGAATGAAGGAAGAATATATGAATGATGGTACTCATGATCATATTGCTCATAAACAATCTATTGCGATAAATTTGGTTAGTGAAGAAGAAGAATAATAAAAATAATATCATAATGAACTTGCTTTGATATTTTCTAAATTAATGAATTTAAACGGGGGAAACCATGATGATCCTCTTGTTGAGAGTGATCCACCATGTGTTGAACCTCGTGATACTCCTTGCATGATACTTGCTATAGTCCCTTTAGTGTATTGTCCACCTTCCATTTATGATGAGAAATATTGGGATGTAGATGATTTTCTTTAGATCGACTCGCATGTGTAGTACCTTTGTGTGTATTTTTATGTGTTTTCTTGCACATGATGCGATCTCCCATGATGTGTTGCTTGGTGTGTATTTGTGTTAGTTTTATTTGGATGGCCCTTGTTGTTCTTGTTGGCACAAGGATATAAAGTAAATGAATATGTTGTGACATTCATCTATTTGTATATTCATTTTTATTTTTGTTGTAAACAGCTATTGTGGTCTTATGTTTTCCTTTTGGGGATGATGCAAGGTATTGAGACATTGTAGGTCTCTTCCATGTTGACCCATTTTTTTTTTATGTTGTCTTAATGTGTCATTCCTCCACTATGTTTGTAGTTCCATGAGTATTCAAGGAACAATGTCGATTTTGAGCATAATCATATTATATATTATCAATGGTCTATACAAACCCTGGATTCGTGAATCCCTTATGTGACATATTTTTTCTTGTTTTGTGGATTTATTTTGGGGAAACCCCTTGTGATCATGAGCTAGTCTTATTGGGAACATATAATTGGCATAGGGTTTTCCAACAAGGCTCTCATGACCTTTCTAGTTTCATATATTGTCTTACGCTACTCACAGCCGATGTTAGCAATTACTTTAAGGTGGGGGCATGCATTCCATTATATGTTTTACTTTTCTGACACATATTGGACTTGGTGATGTGTTGGTTTAGAATTTTGATCATTTTTGTAGCACCTTATCAAAGTTATTGGGACTATAAATCTTGGTATGGTTGGCATGGGATCCCACCTATTGAAAATTGGTCCTCACTAGCTCTTGTGTGTTTCTCATTTGCTACTTTCAGAAAGCTCACCTAGTGAATATCAAACTTCACTAGCTTGTGGTGCTTTGGTTCATGGTTCACCTAACAAATATTGGAATTTGTTAGCTTGTGACTCATGGGTTCCTTGGGTATGGATCCTAGTAAGAATTATGTGAAGCTTACTAGTGTGTGATTGTCATACCCTGTTTGCATGTTTGCATCATGTTTGTATTGTGTTTGCATTGTATTTATGTTTTATTTTGATGTTATGTTATATCATGTGCCTTCATTATTCATGCTTCATGTTTTTCATGTTACATTACATCTCATGTGCATTCTTTTTTCCTCATGTTTTCTTGCCATATGATCTTGAATCTAGGGGCTAGCACATACCCTAGATATGATGTCAGCCTATCTCCTTAATATTTGGAAAATTGAGCCCCTCTTGGATTATCAATACTTTAGTGTGATTCTATGAGTAATTTCATATTCTCACTAAAATGGGCGCTAAGTGTAGTGTCAAAAATTGTCACCCTTGACAATTTCACACTAGGTCTAGCTCCCCTCACGTGCTTGGAACTAATTTACATTTAATTACCTATTTTATAAATATCTTTAGAAATCAAACAAAGAGATATAAAAATAAGAATTTAATATTTTCCCCCAATACTTTGGGCCCCAAAAAGAATGGGTTTGGTCTAAGGCATCCCACACCCTAAACCACATCTTTTTGGCTCCAGTTTGAACATGTCAATGTCGATATTTTATTATTTGAATTTTCAATTTCAATTGTCGCATTGGTATTTGATTTTTGGGAAATTAGAAGAATTGCATATAAATACTAGTCATTTTATCATTTGAAATTCTAGAAGCACACATAAGGAAATTCATTGAGAAAATTAAGCAATCAAGAGCAACCAAGTGTAGAATTATTAACATTTTAGCAACATCTATTCATGTCAAGCATCATGTCAATCATTCATCATGTTTTTATGGAAGTTTATTCATGTTTTGCATTCATTTGTTTTGTGAGTTCTAACACTTGTAGGACTTAAATCAAGAAATCAAATTTTCCTTGAAGGTGATGAATACTTGACTTCAGTCCATCAAGGAATGTAGATCAAAGTGGTGAATTGAAACATTAGTCAATTTATTACTTGTTTATTATTTAGCCTCATCCTATCAAGAGTAAGCTCTCTTTTATACATCATCATAACCATTATGGAGGTAGAAATACCAAAATGGGGTTGACTTAAGAAAGCCCCTCTACAAAACTACCCCTTCCCCCTCTTTCATGTGTCTAGGTTTTCAAATATGAAGGTAATTAGAGGAAGACAAAGACTAATTATAATTTCTCATTCATGTATACAAGTCCTACAAGTTTTCAAGCCATAAAAACTAGATTTTCTCATCAACAAATAAAGTTTTGAAAGTGACACTAGAAGAATAGGAGCTACAAACCAAATACTTCAAGCATGTGTTTTCATATCTTAAAAAGGAGTACAATCTAGGGCACACCATGCCCTAGACCAGCTAATTCAACTTCAAATTTACACACAAGGTTCCTCTATGTCTACTCTCTGCCTTTCTGAATTTTGTTTCTATCTTTTTGTGTACAATTTCTTAGAAATTATAACAGTTTGCTACATTTTCATATTTTACCTAATTAGATCATTGCATCCTAAAAATTATTCAATTAACTATCAATCCAATTACCAATCATCCCCACAAAATACATAATGGATTAAAACCCTGATCCACCATTCTGACTCTTCCATTGAGGTTTGTAGTCAAGTGGCTTTTGAGATCATTTTTAATCCACCACTAACCAATTAGGAGAAGGGTGACTTAGGATCTAGATCCCTTTCCCAAATAAAACAAATATTCTATATAATTTTTTCTTCTTGCATTCCATTATCCTTTTGTAAAACTCCTCCAACCCTACATGCCCAAAATTTGCATCTAAGATATTATCAATCTTAGACAAAAAATTTGAGGTTGGTACCATGCCTTTGTACTTATATTTCATTTTTCGGTGACTACATTCCCTATATAAAATACTTGCCACAAATAGATGTGTTAGTATTCATGAATAAAACATAATTTACACAATACAATTAAAAAAAATTATTTCAAATTATTTAATTTCACCTATTCAACATGTTATCAGGATAAAACTGATTAAAACCAAAATTTCCTACAATTTTAATTTTTTTTTGGAGTAAATAGAAAACATTTTGAACTTTGTAGGAAAAGCTATGAATGCAAATTAAACATCAAGTTTGACTTACAACTTACAAACTAGAGTTCAATCATGGTTTATGATTTATAATAATGTGAAAATTGTAAAGAAAAGTGTGTTATTCAACTTCTAAATTACAAAAATGATTTGGCTTCTAACTTGCAATCAAAATTCAAACTCTAGTTGCAATTTGTAAAAAAATTACAAATTGTAAAAACAATTCAACTTTTGACTTGCAACTAGACTTTAGATTTTGGCCATAGTTTGTAAGAACTTTTAAATTGCAAAAATGATCCAGCTTCTAACTTGCAATCAAAATTTAGACTTCAACCACAATTTGCAAAAAAATAATTTTGCTTCTAACTTGCAACTAGACTTTATAATCTAGTCATAGTTTGCAATTTTTTTTTGGGAATTTTAACTACACATAAAATTAGGAGAAAAATCCTAAAATAAACTAAAAATTATCAAGTTAAATTTATTTATAAATTAAAACACACTCATTATATAAATTTCCTAAAAATCACCAATCATTTCAAACATTTCAAATTTGCAATATAACTTCACCTAAAAAGAGGAAAAAATGGAATGTAAATGAATTGAAAACACAAATTAGCTATGCGAATCTAAACCTATATGAAGCAAAATTATCCAAACAAATGAATCATAGGTGAAAATGGCATAAAAATCAACAAAAAGGATTAAAAGGCTAGGAAAACAAAATAACAGGCTAAAAATAGTAAAATGCATGAAAAATTGTGATTGAAACAAGGTTGCAAACTACAATTTACGTCTATTTTAGAACTTGAATACCAAATTTCAAGCTTGGTTTGTAACTTGCAATTCATAGAAATCCCTTGAAAATTATTATTTTCAAATAATTAAATATCCCTAAAATTTCCCTTCCCTCACCTTTACCCATCCAAAATATAATCACTGATTTAAAATTTAGAATAAAATGATAAGCAAAAATCCTAAAAGATTAAATAAGATCACAAATTTTAATGACAGAAATAAGGGCATGTTGTGAAGGTATAAATAGGAATATGCACCATCCTTAATAATCTTGGTGTCATAGCTTCACTAAAGTGGAAAACATGGCATATTTTTTTAGATTAGGTTGGAAATTTTAAAGTGACCTCTTTATGTGGTTTGTATGTAGGTTGGACAACCTTTAACACTAAAACATGTAGACTTCCTATTTTTTTTAATGAAAAAAAGACCTTTTACATTTTTCCCTTGCTACTTGGCATGGTTTGTTGTATGATTACAAGGTTCTTCAATGTAGTTGATTGCTACTGCTTTCACTTCCCTTTATTCTAGTATTTTTGTTTCATTGTTCACAAGCTTAATTATTTAAAGCCATAGTGACCCTTATCTCCATGGGTAGATGATAATAAGTTATTTATGCTCATTATTAAACTATTCAAACATAATGATCCTCAATTTTACTAAGAAAATTCTTAATGACTTTAGAATAGGGAATTTGAGCCCAACCTAGTCCAAAGCACCTATAGGGAATATATTTTATGAATAAACTAGTAGACATGGTGTTATTAGTAGTACATTATATATGGATCTTGTATCTATTTCTCCTCTAGCAATTTAGGGAATATGGGTGCTTATGTGTGGGAATTGAGCACATATAGGTAAAGAAAGAAGGGCCAGTTTTGGTGGTGGCACAAGAAGATTTTATCTTGGCTTGTAAATAGACTTTGACAATCTTTAGTGATTTGCACAAACTTAATGCCTTCTACATAGACTTGGGGAAAGTGGTTGAGTAGTTAATGGTCACACATAATCATGGGCACCTAGAAGTTTCTAGCACTTATATGTCCCATCATTGGACTCTAAGAATTTTGTGTATTTGAAAAAATTGCTAGGAAGTCTTCCATGGCATGCAATTCATATTATTGGATTATTTAACTCCATATATGGAAACTAAGGATAATAGAAGTGGAGTAAATGTGGTGGTGATTCAACACTTATTATAGTGGGGAGTTGATCATGGAACTATGGTATGGGGAGTTGGGGCATCTGTTAGGAAACATGGTTGCTTCTCATTTTGTTTGGGTTCATTGCCTCCTTTGTTTGAACTCTAGTTAGTTTAGTTTACTCAACTTTAGAGAATAGTAGTGTTTTTTAATATCATGTTTTTCTAATTTATGGGTTTCTATACCCTATAGTTATTATCTCTTAATATTGTTCTTTTGTATTTTATCATTAAGGTTTCTATGTTTATAAAACCTTTATTGCTTAGGGGGGTCCCTATAGATCCTCCACATAAAAAAGCTATATTGTTCTAGTAATATTTTGCATCAAGTCTAATTATGAGCTTATTGTAATGCAAATATATTTGGTTTAGCATTATTTTCACACAAAGTATATAATAATTAATTTTTAATAGACATAATAGCCCTAGAGAATGAATAATTCGCTTGGAGGTTGCATGATATCATAATGAATTCCTTAGTTCGTATTCTACATTTTGTAATGGCATGAAAAGTCAAATGTTCAATTTTTTTCTTAGAAGCTTTCTATCTCATTATTTATCTACCCCATAATTTTCAAAATGATTAGTAAATAAGAATCATCATCAAAAGAGATGAATCACACATTTGAATTTTTTGACATCATTAGTCCATATATAAACTTATATTATGGTGCCAACTAATTAGAAGACCTAATTATCAAGTTGAAATTAAGAAAAGATAGTTGAAATTATAATTTGAACATGGGAGGTTTTCCTTCTTCATTAGGAGTGTATAATAGGGTTATTAAAGAGACTTATATAAATACTAGAAAAGTGGGAACCTAAGGAGGCAATGCTCATTTAAGATCTTTATTTTGAGAAGATGTGAAAATTAAATAATTTTATGTGGATTTGGTTGTTGGTCTATAGAATTAGTGATTATTGTAAGGTTTTGAGGACTAAATGTGTATTGAATCATAAGGATTCAAGGATTTATTGTAATGCTACGTAGCTTTATGTATTGCTATTAAACAAAAAATAATTTATTTATGAGTGTCTTAGAGTTTTGGTTGTGTTGATTGAGGTATATATTAGTATATTCCATTATGCAAATGGAATTGTATGTTAGGTGTGAGATTTACCAAGAAAGAGAATGAACCCAAGATATTGATCAAAAGAGTGACTATAATTTAACAAGAGAAAATATAATTGTAGAATGCAATATAATAGGTATTTGAATAAAGAGGATGAAAAAATGATTACAACCAATCATCTCGTAGATGGGTGAAGTACAAATATAAAGGCCTTTTGGATGCATGAATCATGATGACACATCCCAAAGAGGTCATGAGTCGAACCCTTAATTTGTTAATTAACTTATTCAACTAAGAGAATGGTGACATTGATTAAATAGAGGTGGCACTTAACTTCCATCAATCAAGCATTGATGAGGTAGTTGTGACACTTGATGGCCTTAAATTTATTATTAACTACCTTAGCGAATATAACTTACCTAAATAAATACCTACCTAAGTAAGCTTATCCTAATTTCATAATGTGTAATAAAGTAAATAACTAAATGTAAGAAAAAAATAGTGCACTAATTATAGGGGTGCATGTTTAGACATCCTTTAATTGGGACCTCCATCCTAGACTACACTAAATAGTATCAAGGTAGACACAATTCCTACATGAGTGAATTGTGAGAGGACGAAGCAAACAAAAGGATTAACTATGAGTCAATGTGTTACTCATGTGGTAGAGGATCACCATTTATAGGTGATATATACCTAAGTTTAATCCTAATGTTCTCAACCTATGAATAAGTGTAACTTGTAGTTACAATTGTAGGTTTATATGACATGTTGTCGACATGTCAACCAAAAGAGTGGCTAGTAGAGGTAAAGACAAAGTTTTTCATATGGGGAAAATCATTGAGGTGCAAACAAAAGTAGATATTATTTTTAAATACATAATTTCAAGATAATATATCTTACATGAAATACCATCAATGAAGGAGGGAAAGACAAGAATATAACAATGAGGGTTTTAAGGAGAATTGGCAGAAATTTTAAATCAGTCTAATATAAAGATTCCACAAATGATCAAAAAAAGGTTCCAAGAGAAGAAGACACTTCATAGAGGGTGAGGAAAATTATGCAAAATTATGGGTTGCACAAGGAATTCAAATAAACTATTTTGTAGATATGTGGTAAGACAACTAAAACCAATAAATGAAGAACATGGGTTGCACTATAAGAAATGGGTGGTTGTTCCAAGGAACAAATAGAAAAAGAGAGGTAATGAGAAGCAAAAATAAGAGGAGTTAATTGTTATAAATGAGGATGAAGAATCCAAAAGTGATTATAGATAGGTCTAAAGAAGGAGAGGTGTTGGAGGATTATTTCCTCCAAGATATTTCTACAAAGAAAGCATGAGTGATAAAAGGAGACTTGGGATTCTAAAGGAATAATTGCCTCATAGGAAGATGGTTGATGGTGGCATAAAAAATGAGATATCATATAAGTGAAATATTGAGAGTTTAGGAAAACAAGGAAGTTGGTTGTAGAGAGAATGCAAAAGATAGAGAAATTGCTAATTATAATAGAAGTTAGATACATTGGTGATAGAGTCAATTATTTTTGTCTATAGATATGGTGAGACTATTGGTATAAAAAGTAGGAGAGGGATGAGAATAATTTAGGTCATCTTCTTTTAGCATAAAGAAGGAAGAATTGTGTGGAACCTCTAAATGTTATAGAAGAAAAATTACATAGAGCAACATGAATTTATCCTTGGAAGGACTTGTAGAATGAATATATAAGTGTGCATGCTAATTAACATGAGATGGATATTTACATGAGAATAATATCCATGAAGTTTCATCAAATATGCAATAGATTTTTGTTTGGAGGAGTGGATTTAAGTAATGAATTTTTGAACAACCTCTAGATTGTGGTGATAAAGTAAAGGAATCATAATAGAAATAATAAATGTTATAGGATAACAAAAAAATTGAATTGAGAGAAATAGTCACATGTTCTTGGAAACAAATGAAAATTGAGGGGGAGGCATTATCACTACAAACGAGTGTATCAATTAAGTATCTTTTGATGGTACCAAGTGTGAAGAGAAGTAGAGTTGCTTAGAGGGAGTAAATAGAATGGAGGAAGATAAGAGACCAAAAAAGGAAATAATGAACTTGAGGATGTAGGATGAGAATTATGGATACATTTTTTGTTGGTTCCAATGGGCATAACAAGAATGAATTGAATTTAGAAAAGACCATATACATAGATATTAAAAAGAGGGAGAAGAAAATAAGATATATTAGGTAGAGATAGGTGGATCATGGTGGATTGAAACCCACAAAAATATGTAACAAAGAGGTGGTGAAGGATATTATATGAATATATGTGGAAACTCATAGTTACTATATAAAGGCTCTATAAGATGGGGTCCAAGAGGCTTGAGTGATTAAAGAGTTAATAAATGTGAGCAAGGTAGTAGATGAGGATCCTTTGAGAAGTGCGAGATGGGACTGTGTGACACCACATGTTGCTACAAAAGTATATGTGGTAACATGATGTAACCTTAGGAGTTTCAAGAGGATAATAATAAGAGAGGTGTAAATTAATTATTAAAATGGAGAGAACATATGAAAAGAAATAAACTAATCATAGCATAAGGGAAAATGAAGAGGAATGTGGGATGTGAGGTTAATACTTGTTGATTGTAAGGTCAAAATAACATACTTCGCAATCTTCATCTTTCATTCCTACACTCATTTTGGTGTCCATTTCCATAGTTTATGTTTATGCATCATTCAACCCACTTATCAAACAAAATACCCTTCATAATATATGAAATGAAAATATGACATCCTTAAAATATTATCCTTTACTCACCTTGAAATTTGACAACTTGATTCTTTAAGAACACTAATGCTCTTGAGCACTTGTTATTGTATTTAAAATTTCAATTTGGGTCTTAATTACCATTTGAAACCTAGTCCTAACTACATTTCATAATGCTTAGTTTCTTAGGATCCTTTAATAATCCTATGTTCACTCTCATTTTGAACCTTTTACATTCTCTTACACATTCATATCCCCTTATCCTAGTAATTTTTATCAAGTATTCTCGATTCCATTCACTCCATTGTTACAAGGATATGATATCCATTATATAGTACTAGATTTTATAATTACTTCTTTCTAGACTCCACATCTTCACCACCAAAATACTATCCTTATCCATCCATCTTCATAATCCATGGTTTCTCCTTCCATTTTTCTCATCCTAGATAACTTTCCCTTATCGCCTAATCTTCTTGTCACATAAATCATTCTCTAATATTCTTCATATTTGAGATTTAAATCCATAATCCAAATATTTAAAATTCCCTATTGAATATTCTTATCATTTATCCATCTCCTAGATTCCTCTAGATCACCTAGATGCAATGTTCTTTCTTAGAATCCAACCTAGGGTTTTCTTCTATATGCCTCAAATTTTAAAACACCATCTAAAAACCTTGCATAAGGGCATACACACTCCAAAGCTTCCTAATTATATTGTGTATTTTGAAATAATTCAAATAGAGGACTAACTGTGGTCTCCCAATAACACAAACCAAAATTTCTTTCCCCCAAATTTCCACTACAAATTTATTAATGTTGGATATAGATGTCAAGAATCTACAAAGATAAAGAAGTCTTGAACAAAATAAGTGAGAATATCTTTAAATTTTTAGGGAATTGGAAATAAAATACCCAAGCATATAAGGAGGACATAAGTGCCCAAAAACAAAACACAAGAACTATACATCTAGACACAAGTGCCAAAACCCCATACATAAGAATCCTTTTAGAGTCAAATTTATTAAAATATATCAAAATTCACCAAGGAGAATCTTATAGACTTCTTGATTCCATTTCTTACACCCATTTTTATTCAAAAACATTTTCTACCCCCTTTTCTTGGTTCCTTTCTATATCTTTGATAATTGTAATTTTTCATTTCTAGCTTTTATGCTTTACTATATTAGATCATCTCTAATTATTTTGCTGCATTTGAATATAATTTAAAATCTAAATTATTTAATATAATAAACACAAAAACAAATTTACTCTTAATAACACATTGTAAGGTTTTTGAAACTTATCTTTCATTTGGTGAACCCAACGATCTTACACTTCCTCCTTTTATAGCATATATAGAACAAAAAATGAAATATTAAAACACTTTATAATTGTTCTTATGTAACCAAAATTCTATCAAATTCTTAAACATAATAAAGCCCATGTATACCTTACTACACCTTCTCCTAAACCACCTCTCTTTACCTTATCTTCTACTTTATCTACACCCTTCCCTCTATCTACTCATTTATTAACCCTCCTCCAACCCATCTCATCACTCACTTTTTATTTACCAATACTTATTATCATTCATCCTTTTGCTACTCCCCTTACACTTTGTCTATCCTTTTTAGTTCTTATCTATACCCCTTCCTACCTCAATTTATGCATTTCCCAACCTAACTTCGTTTCTCTCCATTAAAGACCTCACCTCAATACCATTGTCTAATCTTCCTCGCATTCCCATTAGTGAAGAATTAAATATCTTCCCCTCTTTTGATGATCAATTTAACCATGACACATATTATTAATGCAATGAATCTAAAAATTCTAGAACCACATGAATTTTCGGGTCATACCAAAGCAAGCTATAGGTTCCTAGAAAGATATCCATAAAAATGAACCTAAATCATGGCTTTGTGGTAACACACTAAGAGACCTTGAGAATAAATATTAGGTGTGTCCATCATGTCAGGCTAAGTTGGGCTAGCTTATAAAATGAAATAAGTTTATCTAGTATGAAAGTATTCAAGGTTTATTAGGTTTATTTAATGAATAACCCTATTTTCTAGTCAATCAAAGTCAACCATGAGGGTCTTGATCAATAAGTCACTTAAATAAACTAAAATCAATATTAGATAATTAGCGATGTGGATCAAGCCTTGGGGTATCATATGGATGATTCAATTATAGTTGTGACAAAAGGTGTAATGGAGATCCTTAAGATTGAAAATGGAGAGTACCTAGTTGTGTATTTGTGAGGTAGCATGATCTTAGTAATGAGAGGTGCAATTCAAAAACTACTTAAATTTATGTTAGAGAGGAGGTGTTAGACTATATGCCATTAGTGGTGTAAAGTTTCTCACTTAGTCTTGTATCACTTCAATTTTCTCAATGGGCAAAACTAAAAAAGGGATGAGGGAGAAGACCCTCTTCCCACAACTTTTTTATGATGTTTGGCCAAAATCTAGGACATGGACATGTATGATGACAAAACTAACAAATTTTTATTTTTCCTAATTCTCTTAGTATTTATATATTTTATAATGTAATGATTAAATTATTCTAATTGTGAAATAGTAGTTCAAAATCTTCTTATATGGATACTATCAGTATGCAAACAATGTATAAATAAAAAATTTCCTATAAAAGTTTCCCTATATGATCTTTCTATTTATGTAATGTATATGATCTTTACAATTTAAAATAAAAAATAAAAAATAAATAAATTAAGAGAAAGAGAAAAAAAAGATTTTGATTATCAAAATGATGTAATAGTAATTTTATTTTACATAGGATGCCAAATGTTAACATGCAAGTTCTAGATTTAGTAATGAAAATATAGATACATAGAAAGCTAATTATAGACATTGAAATCATGTATACATATTTTTTTGTAATATCAATTCATGTCAACATTTAGCACACTTATCACCTCCTAATTGATTAGAATAATTATTATTATCCTAATTCTATTGCTTTATCACAATTAAATTCATTAAATAATGTTCATGGTTTAATTAATTTAAATTGAATTTAAATTTAAATGATCTATAATTAACTAAATTTAAATCATAAATTACACTTATGAGCTGAATATCCAATAAAAATAGTAAACTAACTTATCAATTTAGTCAATTTACTAATTAACTAAAAATTAATTTTGTTAATTCACCATTAACAAGCCATTCAATTGAGATAACTCAAGATCACAAATTAATTTAAAATAAAGTAATTTTCAAGCCATCAATCAAGTATTTGTTGATGATATGTTCTTCGTTTTGGAGCTAAGTAGTTTTTATTTCAAAGAAATTGAAGTTTGTATTTAAAATCTCAAAAGGGATAGTGCATACAAGGGAACTTATAGGCATGCATAGCTCTACTAGGGAGGAAATATTATTGATTTATTTGGGAAAAGTACCAGTGAGATGAATTTTATAGAGATCAAGCTTTTGTAGTTTTGGATAGTTAGGAAGTGCTTTCAATATTGAGATTGATGTAGAGGTTATACAATGAAAAAATCATTAAAGGGAATATTATGGGCCATGAGCCTTTAAATCTTCCCCAATTCCTATAGAATAACTCCACCCAACATTTTAAATATGAGTTCGAAGTGAGAAAGGCAAGAATAATTTCCCTATAGTTTGGGGACACCACCATTGATGTTATTATCATCCAAAAGAAACCAATTGAAGTGAGGTAGCCATGTTTCAAAGGGTATCAAACTTAAAAATCCATTTAAGTTCAATAAAAAGTTCCATAATGCTATACAATTGAAGAAACAAGGCAAATGAGTCTAGTCAGATAATTGTTATCCAAATAGATAAAGTAGCAACAAAAGGATTAGCAAAAAAAAATGATTTGTACATTCATTCATTTCTCTTTATGAGTAAAGATATTTTATATTTATGCCTCCAAACCATATTATTGTTCTTTCCTTAGCGTTGGATCCTTGTTGACCTATTGCTTTACAATCTCATGTGCAACTCATTCTATTTTCAACTGACCCTCTCTACATTTTTTATGAATGAGTCTTAGATCCTAGATATTTAGAAGTAAGCTAAAAATGAGGTGAGAAGTAAAATTCACAATGTTATTTATTTATCTATCGGAAAACTAACAAATAAAAAAATAGTTAACATTTTTATTTTCTAAGTTTATTGAATTATATGCATTTTTTAAATTTTTTTCTAATTATTTTTATAGGACGAGATTTGATGATTGTATTTTTTTTTGAGACTAATAACAAGATTTATGAAGGTTGAATAGACAAAGACACAATTTTCAAATCAATCTCATAGTTATTTAGATAAATTAAACTGGATATTTCACACTTTACTTTGGTGCTCGATAATTGAACTTATTTATTGTTTAGGTTAGAGCATGTTTGGGTTATTGGTTGTGTATGCTCTTACCTTGTATCACAAAGTGATCTTGGAAATAAAAAATAACTTATATTACCACTTTGTGCACTAAGGGCGGGCTACATATGCTCTCCTTTCACATCCAAAGATGATCTTAAGGATAAAAAATAGCTTAGAATCCTTTTATTGTGACTTGGAGCTCAACATTAAGTGCTAATATTTTGTTATTACTAACCAATCAAAGATCTATTTTAAGAACTCTATGAAATGAAATGGTTTCATCCCATAATACCTAGGCCTTAGAAAACACCCTAAAACATATAATAAATTCCCACATGCCTTTGGGTATATATAAGACTCTCTTATATTACATTTTCATTCCCTACATAGTGTACAAATCTATGTATTACATGAGGAATTTACTTACAATGTACCCCAATTACGTCAATGGTTGGCTATGGGATAATCGATGCTAAGGCATTAACCATCTAAACATGTGCTAGGTTGGCAATTAATCCTTTGACCCTAGCCCATATAAAATGGGTTGAGGCAATCCATCTTTGGACACATGGTATATTTATAAGCCTACAAAGATAGATACACCTACATGTCTAGATTAGGATTATTCATGTGTATTAATTGTTCCTTCTAATGTTTAAATCAAAATTCTTAATTTAAACCAATCCAAAGGGAAAATTTATCCATTTTGAGCCTTATATTTTTCAACTTCAATGTCACCTTATTCTATCATGTAATATTTAAGTTTTATGCATTTATTATTTCCATGGCCTTTGAATCAATTGTATTCATATTTTCTTGGTCTTAATACCATGGTTTTTCATCACTGGAAAACTTAGGATGTGGGAATTTGATCATGTTCACTTCTAAGAGTTTAATGAGTACATTCTCCAAGGGTTCACACAAGTATGCATGTCAATATTTCTTGTTCTCCTTTTTAGGGGGTCTATAGGAAATATAATTTTATTTGTGTTTTGAAGAGTTTGGACATGTTTTGTATCTATGATTTCATCATTGATTATATTTTTGGTTTTTGCAAAGAGTTTGGGATTCTCCTTTTAGTTATTGGTGGTGTCTTTATCATTGGAAAAAAATTGACTAATCCTTTAGTGATTAATGCCTTCTTTATTTTAACACATTTTTCAATGATCTTGTTAAAGGTGGGTATGCAACATAGTTGTAAATGAAATACCATTTTGATATTAATATTTGTAACAAAAAATTGTATGAGTTGTTTCTTAGGTATAGGCCACTAAAACCTACTAGAAAGGCTTCATCATCATTGAAGGAAAGCGTAAAATCTATCGCCATATTTTTTGTGTGTTGTAAATATCAAGCATTATAAATTCATTCATTGAAATTGTTTAAAAATTATTTATAAAACACTTTGTAATTTCGGGAAATGAGTTTTTTTCCCCTTTAAGTAGATGATTAAACCAATTCAAAGCTTGTACCTCTAGGCTATGAGGGAATAAGTGACGTATATAATCATCATTGTTAGGACACACCATGGAAAGTGATTGAAAATTCATAGATATGAATCTTTGGACCATCTTTTCCTTTGTATTTTTTAAATTTGGGTATTTCAAAGTGTAGAGGAAAAAATGTTTCCATCATCTTTAGCTAATGCAAACCTAGGAATTTACTAGAACCCCTTCTCAAGTGCGATCAAAGTCAAGCCTCTACCAAATACAAATTAGGACAAGATATCTACACACATAATATATGCTACCATAAATTTTCTCATGACTATGATGATTTTGTGAGCCACATTAAGCAATCCACATCACACATAAACACAATCATAATAAAATCCCTTGGTGTGTTGTGACACCATGACTGTAACATACTCACTCATACTACAAGTAAATACTCACTCATACTCACTAAACCAATTCAAAGCTTGTACCTCTAGGCTATGAGGGAATAAGTGACGTATATAATCATCATTGTTAGGACACACCATGGAAAGTGATTGAAAATTCATAGATATGAATCTTTGGACCATCTTTTCCTTTGTATTTTTTAAATTTGGGTATTTCAAAGTGTAGAGGAAAAAATGTTTCCATCATCTTTAGCTAATGCAAACCTAGGAATTTACTAGAACCCCTTCTCAAGTGCGATCAAAGTCAAGCCTCTACCAAATACAAATTAGGACAAGATATCTACACACATAATATATGCTACCATAAATTTTCTCATGACTATGATGATTTTGTGAGCCACATTAAGCAATCCACATCACACATAAACACAATCATAATAAAATCCCTTGGTGTGTTGTGACACCATGACTGTAACATACTCACTCATACTACAAGTAAATACTTAGGTTTTTACCATAGAAGTAAACATAAACATATGCTTAAAAATAGGATAGCAATTTTTTTTCATTTTCATACATCATTTATTGCATATGATCATAATTTGAATGTATAATACAAATTTTGAAATTGAACTATATTAAATTCAAATTGAAAAATAAGATAAAATTTTTCAATTACAATTCATATTTGAAATACTTTCAAGTGTACAAGTTTACATAATACAATAATGATGCAAGGTTAGGTATTTCATATATGGAAAATGATTTTGTTTCACAAGCCTCAACATTGTCATCTAAAAGAGGGAGAGCATCTTGACTGAGCGCGTTACCTTCAACCACAAACTAATAGTCCCTGCACACCTTCCAACTGGAAGTGGCCCTACCCTTCATGAAGAGTATAGACTAAGGAACCCACAAGTGTATGCCTTCTGAGTTTCTAGTGTTGTGTCCTACATAACCAATCAACCATTCAACTTTAGACATGTCTAAGTATGACCAATATAACTAGATATTCAATCTAGAGCATGGTGAACTGACTAATGCAAGAAGAGAATTTTGTTTTACTTCAACCAAAGATTTGAAAAATATCAAACACTCCCTTAAGAATTGAAGTCACATGTTCATGCACCTCTAACTCGACTTGAAAACCACCTTTGACCTAAGGTTTACACATGACTAACTGTTTGACTTTGTAAGAGCTAAAGATATTAACTCAACACCCAATACCACTTGCAAAAACAATGAAAACCTTCTACAAGAGACTATGCAAGAAAATGAGCTTGCTTGATATTAAGACCTATCAAATGATGAGGTATGAAGTATGTTACAAATGAGTACACACACCTTCCTTATATAGGCAAGGTTGAATTGTAGTAATGAACATGATGTTGACAAATGTCATAATCCTATGACATGAGACAACCAACAAACTAATCGCCTAGGAAATAATGCATTAGCTAGATAAGATAAGTTCTAGAAAATCCAACTAAGACTTCTAGAAATAATCTTATGTCCTAAGTAAACTTATGTAAGTGTAATTAAATAATTAATTGCACCAACACCCCCCATAAGTGCAACTTAGGGAGAAGATTTTAATGAAAATGATGCAAAGATGGGTCCTGGATACTAGGCCATGCTAGGTACCCATGTACAAATGCAAAAAGGAATCTCTCACAACTAGAGAAAAGGAGAAAACCCAATGGGAAAAAAATCCTCTCTGAAAGAGATAAAAGAAACAAAAGAAAAAAATCATGTGAGGAAGGATGGAGGACTCCATGATACCCCCAAGTACACCATTTGCCACATATATATTACAAAATCCCCCCCCCCATAGGAGGGAAATAAAGAGACTACATAGCCCCCCCATAATGAAGTAACTCCAAAAACACTGAAGAATGTTTGAAGAAAAAAGAGAATCAAATTCCTACAAACAATGTATCTCCCCTCGGGAAGAAAAATATCCAATGGTCGATGCTGAAGAAACCTCATCTCCATGAAGAAGCAAGAGGGAAGCAGTCAAAAGCATGAAATCTCTAAATATGTGTCAAGAGCCTTTGAAGTTGCTTCAACAAAGTCAGGTGTTACCCCAATCAAGGAGGAAGGAAAAGAATATGGAGACTCAAGAGAAACCTCCAAAGATGAATGAACAAGAAGGAGAGAAACCCCCTTAAACAAGTCCTCCAAATTTGCTGAAGAAGTATGACATACAAAATTTGATAACCCTATCATGAAACCATCCTATATGTGAAAATTTGGAAAACCACAAGTATCCTGCTCATCTAAAGTTTGACTCAAATCTAAAGAAGCAAGAGGAGATGCAACCTCATTACATGGCCTATGAATGGCGAGGTTCAACCATCCATGAAATCCACCAGTGCTTGAACAACCATCCACAATGGATCCATGAGATTCATTTCTGGAACATTCACTATTAGGAACAAAATGAGAAAAGTAGTAGATCTTTTCTCGACGATTGGCCCTACCCACTGCAACAAGCTACTTGGTATCCAAATCTCGAATATAAACTGAATCTAGAGTAAAATCAATTGACTTACCAGTCTATGCTATCTGATATATGGAAAGAAGATTGTGCTTAATATCAGGAATACAAAGCACATTTTTAAAGCTACCATGTGGCACATCAATAACCCCTTTACCAAATACATCAAGATACATATAATTTACCATCAAGATAATCATAAGTGAAGTATGCTTCAAAGATGAAAACCTTTTAGGTTGGCCTGATATATGATAGGAGGATCTAGAATCAAGAATCCAATTTTTAAACCTCTCAACTTGTGTGACAACAAGGGCATGTCCTTTCTATTTATAATCATCTATCATGCCACCCCTATTTGCAATGCCTGCATGTCTAGTGTGTGTAGTAGATTCTGATTGAGAAGAAGAAGATGATGAACTTTTAGAATTAGAAGACAAAGAAATGTTGTGTTCCTTTAAGAGTTGCCTCATTTCATCTAACTCTTTTTTGTAACAAGTTTGTTCACCATGGCCTGGTTTTTTACAGTAAACACATTTATTCTTCTCCTTCTTAGGTTTTTCCTCTTTTGAAGAGGTGGGAGGTTCTTTGGATTCTTCCTTAGGATTGAACTTTTTATTTCCTTTATCCTTAGATGATGATGATGATGCAACTAAAGCATGATTCTTAGTATGTGAATCAAGTTGACTAAGTTTTGCTTGTTCTCTAGTCAACCTATCACAAAATGTCTCAAATGATGGCATTACAAAAGAATCACCTAAACCATCCATAGTTGCATAGAAGGAAGTAGAAAAGTATGCAAAGGAACCTTTCAACTTATACAAAATTAAAAAAATGCACTCTTTATTAGTTTTCTCCTTGCCACATCTTGCCAATTGAGATCTTAGTGATTTGAATTTTATCAAGTAGTCTTCAATGGTGGAAAATGCATCTATAGAAAGTGAAGACAATTCACCCTCCAACTGCATGGCACGTACCTCACTAACTGCACCAAAGAGTGTCTTGTATGTATCCCAAACCTACTTAGGAGTTGTACATTCCTCAATATGAAAGAACAAACTATCTGAAACATGCATTGCAATTAAACCCATAGCTTCATCACATTTATTCCTATGAGAAAATTGTTCATATTCTCTGGTAAAATCAGGTTGGTGATCACTCAAAGTGGACCAAAAACCATTTGAACAAAGCAATATTTACATTTTTACCTTCCAGGTGTGATAGTTATGAGGAGTTAACACTTCAAATCTTGGTTCAAACATGAGATCAACAAGTACCAAGAGTAAAAATATGGAAAATATCTAAATCAAACTGATATGAAACCTTCTAAATCTGATAATACAATTGAAAATAAACTCCTCCCCATAAACAAAACTTCTCCAAGAATCAAGATGTCCAAGTTATGAAGCATAAAGCAAATATACAAAAAATTGAATATCTCACACTTGAGGTTGAATCTGAAAAAATTACATGAACCAAATCAAATAGCTTCTCAATACCTTCCAAATGCAACTTGAATCACCAAAATTGGAGAAATTGGTTGAAAGTTATGAGTTCAGAGGTCCAAAGGGATGATCTGACTTCAGTTGTGAATAAATTGTACCTATATACCTTGGAATTTATCCTACTCTAAATGTGCAAAATAACTTAGAAATGTGAATAACAAAATACCAAGGACACCTCAAGATTAGCCAAAAGAGTGATACAACGAAAAAGAATGTAAATAAAATGAAACACAAACAATTTTACCTCCCTTGTTGTTGATATCTCTTTGATTGGCCCTTGCTTGGAATGGATTGTGTGCTCCTTAGATGATTGTTTGAGTGACTAAAATGCAATATT
This sequence comes from Sequoia sempervirens, assembly GCA_007258455.2. Taxonomy (NCBI): domain Eukaryota; kingdom Viridiplantae; phylum Streptophyta; class Pinopsida; order Cupressales; family Cupressaceae; genus Sequoia; species Sequoia sempervirens. Next base: position 185,615 of record VDFB02073876.1, read on the forward strand.
CAATGTGCAAGATGATTGAAGAGATGGTTAAATGATGGTAAAAGATTGAGGATTCAAATGGGCAGCATATAGTTATGAAAATATAAAGTGTTCTCAAAATGCCCTTGAGGAGGGGGTATTTATAGAGGATCTTGAATTCTCTAGAGAATTCAATGGTCAAGATTGATCCAACAAGGTCAAGATGAAGGGCTATGGTGGGTTGAGAACCCACAAGCCCTCACAT